>PVKE010038653.1:0-15353 GCA_004027555.1 Craseonycteris thonglongyai
GTACAGAACATGTATAATTTGTATGCATAAAAAGCCTGCTTGGATTGGCTGAGTTAGAGAGGCGGTCCGAGCAGCCTTGCCGTGATTGGTGCGGGATCGAGTTGGAAAATTAGTTTAGCGGCATATCCAGACGATTTTCGGGATATACTCGGCGTATAAGACGACCCCCGATTTTCGGTTGACGTTTTTCGTTTCAAAAGTCGTCTTATACGCTGGAAAATACGGTACCTATTAAATGCCTTATTAATTAACCTCTTATCAGAAAATTATTAAAGTAATTTTCTATTAAATAAGTAACCCTTGAAAAGTAAACCCAAAGTGATGACATTAAAGTAGGAAACAAAAAATTTACAGTGAGTAAATCGTATCAGATTTCTAACCTCTGAGGAGCTTTCCGAGTCTTCCTGTACATCTGAATTTTGACATGGTACTTGTGAATTATGCTCTATGTTGGATCGTGTTTGGTAAGTATGCTGACGTTTACGTTGTGTCCTTCTTAAAGACCGTCCACAGCTAGGCTGAAAATCATTCTGTAAAACAGAAGGAAAACAGATTTAAAAAAAATGAAAGGCTCAGTGAACACACATAAATGGACATGACATATATAAAGCAAATCTATTAGGCAAAAATACACAAGATATAACCATATTTATATATATTTAACCCACCTTCTATAAACATTACTTTCCTATTTCGAAAACTTTGTAATCAAATTAAGAATAGTGCTGAAAGTCAGGACTGCAAGAATTTGACCAATCAAACTTTATATATACTGTAGTATTTTATTCACAATTCATTTCAGGATGAAAAAAGATATCTATATTATATCTATGTACATATAACTTTAAATCTAATATGTACTTCTTTAGTTCTATTAGAAAGTACATTTAGCAAACAGGTCAAAATAAATGATTAATCTTTTAACAACTAAAATGTAAAGTGAAAATTATTTTATTCTAACCATCAGAAATATAAAATATTATTACTGACATACCATGTCAGGGTTACAACTCCCATGTGTCATAAGGAATAAACAAATTTAAAAGTTTTATAAATCAGTATCAAGGGCCAGTTTCTTATCTTACATGTAAATGTTTCTCACTTTCGATAAATAAAAATATTTTATAGACCCAATTACCCTATTTATTAGTCTTAGACAAGTCTGATATTTGACAATCAGTTTAGCAAGAAAAAAAGAACAGAAACATAGACCCGAGTCATTCAGAATCTCCAGAAAATGACCTTATCAAAGAACATCAAATAAGCTAACAAAATCTCAACAGAAATTAAGAAATTAGGCATCAAAATCATCTTAGACAGGGAAGCCTAGATGGCTCAGTGGGTTAGGTGCTCGTTTTGCAGCCCTGGAGACCAAGGATCGAATCCCGGCCCCAGCCTGTGCAGACCCATATGTAGACCTGGGGTGTGCTTCCTATGTGGAAGGCCCCCAGTTTGGTTCTTGCACACCCCCTTGACCCCGTTCAGCCCCTAGCTTGAGGGGGTGTGTCTGCCACGTGGGACCTCCCCCTGGCCCAGTTCCTGCCCTGCTTGGCTCCTGCACACCTGTGTGGAACAGAAACCATGTCAAAAACTGATTACGCGCAACTACAGAGACCACTGGACCCTCCCCTTTCTCTATGTCTCTCTCTGTAAAAAAAAAACAATAAAAATAAATTTAAAAAATATCATCTAAGACTATTTGGAGATAATCATATGGTAATTATTTAAAACTATTTATCAATGAAAAATTAAAAAGTCAGTATCCATAGCCTAGATTTAATAAAATTAAAATAATTCCAGGCTTCCCAAGTTATCACACTGGTTAGGAATTATGGTTATATCCAGGATCAAAACTGTATTTTTTTTTTAAAGATTTTATTCTTTGAGAGGAAGAATGAGAGAGAGTGTACCCAGAGCAGTCTCCATAGTTGTACATCATTAGTTGTGACATGGTTGCACTCCACACAGGTGTATGTGGGGCCACGCAGGGTCCTCATGCATGGGAGGTGAGAACCTTCGCTGCTGAGCCATCTCAGCAGTTACCAGTTGTACTGCAGTTGAGCATATGGGGTTTGCAGGGGTCAGGGCTGGGAATCAAAACCCGGACCTCATGATTGCAAGTGCTCAAACCATTGAGCTATCATAGCAACCCAAAATTGTACTTTTTTAAAAAAATATATATTTTTTTTTTATTTTTATTTTTGACAGAGAGAGAGAGAGAGAGAGACAGAGAGAGAGAGAGAGAGACAGAGACAGAGACAGAGACAGAGAGAACTGAACTGGGCGAGCTCCCAGCTCAGGATATGGTTCCGCACGGGCTGGGGCCGGGACGCAATCCCGGGTCCCCGGCGCTGCAAAGTGAGCGCTCAACCCACTGAGCCATTCTGGCTTCCCCCAAAATTGTACTTTCTGATGTCACTAGTTTGTTCAACCTCAGAGTACTGGTAAGGGGCTTACCATGTACCTAGTGGACTATAGTAATCTTACTCCTTGATTAGCAGTTTCTACTGTGAATATGAATCTTCCCAATATATAGACCAGATTTTGTTCCTGTATGATTAAGTAGGAGGGCCAGGAGTGTGCCTATGGCAGGTGTCAGCAAATTTTTCTGTAAAGGGCCAGAATGTAAATCTTTTGGATTTTGCTGGTCATATGATCTGTGTCGCAAATACTTGACTCTGTATAGTGTGAAAGCAGCCATGGACAACATGTAAATAAATAAGTGTGGCTAGGTTCCAATAAAACTTTATTAATAGGAATAGGCAGTAGACCAGATATAGCCCATGGGCAGTAATTTGCCAACCTCAGGCCAAAGCATTTGTTCTACATTATGATTAGTAATCAGGCATTAATGTCAAGGTTCTTGAACCATATAAAAATATTTTAACAAAAATAGCCTATACCTGCAATGTCCATAATGTCATTGATTTTTTTTGTTGGGGGGGGGATAGTCCTCACTCTGTAATTTTATCCTTATCAATAGCCATATATCTCAATTTGGGGTTCAAAAACAGTTTCCCTATATGTAAACACTTAACAAAATAGTCCCTTAATACATACATACCTTGACCTTTCAACAACCTCATATTTGCAGATATTTGCAAATAGTGTATCCCAAACTAAACTCACCCTTTGGGTAGCATAAGATGGCTTTTTCTTCTTTTCAATCGTATAAAGATTGATTTCTATGTCACCTTTCACAGTTCTACATTCTTCCTGAACCCTAATAACAAATCAAAGGTCAAAGTAACAGAAAATCATCAAAAAGAAAGCCGACAGGTTAAAAGACCGATAACAAAAATACTTTTAAATGTAAAATTTGCCATTTTAACCATTTTAGGTGTACAATCCAGTGGTGTGAAATTTACAATGTTATATAACCATTACCACTATTTTCAAAATGTTTTCATCATTCTAAACATAAGTTTTGTAACCATTAAGCAATAACTCTCCATTTCTCCTTCCAAGCACTGTTAATCTCTAATCTACTTTATGTATCTAAGAATTTGTCTATGCTAGATATTTCATATAAGTGGAACCATATTCTGTTTGTCCTTCTGTGCCTGGCTTATTTCACTTAGCATAATGCCTTTTTCAATGTTTATCCATGTTGTAACAGGTATCCGAACTTCATTCCTTTTTATAGCTGAATAACATTCCACTGTATATATACACATATATCACATTTTGTTTATCCATTCATTTGACAGACATTCGAGAGTTGTTTCTTCTGTTCACCTACTGTCAATAAATGCCAAAATGAACACTGCCATACACATACTTATTTGTGTCCCTACTTTCAATTCTAGTTTTAACATCTTGAGGGAAAAAATTCTTTAAAATTGCTCTATTACCAGAGGGCAAGCGTTCAGTTCATAAATGAGCTATTTATCTCTTTTTTCTTTTGTTACTTCTGAAGAAAGAAAAGGTGCAACCAAATTCATTTTGTTAATTGGATAAACTGGCAAAAGAACTTGGTGAGGGAGATAACAAGATTAAAATGTATTTTATATGTTCTCTGTCAATGTCCTTCTCTTTTCTAAATCTATTTTCAGTTTCTGTGGATTACCTGAAGTTGATATTAAAGCAAATGTTAGAGTTTACAAATAAGGATAAAAATTCTAAGTTTGGAATTCACCTCACGAAGTCCTTTCATCCTCCAAGGAAGTTTACTTAAATGACATTTACAAATATAACCTAAGCACTGTGATCTACTATATATCTATATTGTATTCCCAAATTGCTTAAATATTAATTTGGTAGCCTTGTTAGACCAGTGTTGAATTTTGAATTCCTATTATCACTGGCATATTTACCCACATATGGCTTCATGTTTTTACTTAATACTATTTGTATTCTCATCTTCGAACCTAGAATATAAACTCATGGAAGACAGGTATCATGATTTTCATTTTTCAGTATTCCACAAACTATTTAACACAAAGCTAATCAAATTAAAGACATTCATTAAACAGCTGTTACGAAATAATCTAACTGAAATAATGTATAAAAATAATGCACAACACAGCTGGATTAAAAAAATACCTTAGCTATTAGACTAACAGAGACTATTTTAATTTATTTACAAAAAAACAAAGTTCTCAATTTTCTTATGAATGTTACCTTATTGACTCACCTACTAACCCCATGATTTAGTTCATTGACCACCACTCTTCTGCTCCATGCCATCAGATCTCGTTCAGTAGCCATCTGGCTCCTAAGAGCACTGTTATGCATTTGTCGAACACCTTCAATTTGACCATTACGTCGGAGCCCAATATTTGGAGAAGATACGTCCATATTTGAACTTCTCAGAACTAAAACAAAAACAAAGAAACATATCACTTTCTGAGCAAAGGCACCAAATTTTCCAGATCTGAGCTCTGAATAAAATAGAAGATTCAAAGGCAATACTACTGGATAATATAGTTATACATTTGTTCTAAATTTTCTGTATCTGATTTACGGTTTTATAGTGTTATGAATAAAGCAGGTACTAATAAACATTTAGTTTCTAAAGCTCTTTCAATGTTTTTCAAAGCACATTCACATCTGTCATCTACTCAATGCTCAGTAAATACAGAAAAGCATATTTAACATGATTTTGTAGATTCATAGATATTTATTAGTATTAGTTAGCTCAGAAAGCACTTTTTCATATAAATTCCACCTTTATTTACACCACCAAAAAGATTCTTTTTTAAATTAATGTTTTTTATTTAGGTATAATTGGTATACAATCTTATATTGATTATATTAATTTCAGGTGCACAATCTTTTCACCTGATTTGACATTTTTATACCTTACAATGTAATTACCCTACTAATTCTAATAATCATTTTTCACCATGTAAACTCAGCACACTATTATTGATTATACTTCCCCTTCACTTTCTTGCCCATCCCCCAGGACCTTCTACCCCACTTTCTGGTAACCATCCTGTTTCTATGTGTCTAGTTTTGTTTTGGTTGTTTTGCTCTTTTAGAAAAAACCACGGGGAATAAACTGAGTAATATCTTTCTGGATACATCCACTTGAACAAAGGAAACAAAAGCAAAAATAAGCAAATGGGACTACATAAAACTGATTTTGGAAACTATCAACAAAACAAAAGAACAACCTAACTGAATGGGAGAAGATATTTCCTAATGATACATTAGATAAGGGGCTAATGTCCAAAATATATAACAAACTGATACAACTCAATAACAAAAAGAAAAGCAATCCAATTGAAAAGTGGGCAGAGGACATGAAAAGACATTTCTCCAAAGACATACACATGGGAAACAGACATACAAAAAGATCCTCAACATCACTAATCAGGGAAATGCAAATCAAATCCATAATGAGATACTAGCTCACACCAGTCAGAATGTCTATTAAAAATTGTGTATTTACTTTTATATGCTTAAACTTACTCTCTGTTTGATGTAAAATACCTATTGTGATGCTTTGCCCCTTGATGATCAAAACAGTTTTTGAACTCATCAATCTTGATGTCTTTTAATGGTTTTGCCATTTTTGTTTTGCTTTGTTTTGTTTTGTTTTACCTGTTCCACCTGGGCAAAATGTTCGCCTTTAAGGACGTTTTTCACCTAGGGGAAATAACAAAATAGTCCTCAGGGTGAGATTGGGTGAATAGGGATGGTGGGGCATGAAAGGCATGCCACTTTGGTCAAAAATTGCTCTCTAAGTGCAGGATGGGGAGGTGCGTTTCATGCTGCAAGTGGTTTGTGTAAATCACCCATCATGAAATGGGGAAATGCACTGAAAAAATCTTCAAAAATTTTTCACTAAATCTGAATGCAGCCTTTCACAATGCCAGCTGCTACACTGATGCAGATGGGTTCTTAGAACACTCACCCAGCAGGGGAAGCCTGTACTACAAGGGGCCTGCTATCCATAAGCTAATTACGGATTTTTGGGGGTCTCCCTTGTATGCACCCCTATCATTACTCATAATAGCTAAGATATTGTAGTAACCTAGGTGTGTATCAATGGATGAATGGATAAAGAAGATGTGGCTATATATACAATACAATATTACACAACAATAAAAAATAAAAGCTTGCTATCTGTGACAACATGGATGGATCTAGAGTGTATTACACTAAGTGAAATAAGTCAGACAGAGAATGTCAAACATTGTATGGTTTCACTTATATGTGGAATCTAAGAAAATAAATAAATAAAGATTCTGAATAAAGGTTCAGTTACATTTTCAAAAGCAGTAAGAGAAAAAGTATAAACAAAAAATAGCAAAATTTCATTTTCTAAATTGATAAGCAATGAAAGAAAGGGGAAAAATTAACAGAAAATTTACTTTTCTTTTTAATTTTCTAGAAAGGTCCCTGTTAATTTATCGTTGTTGTATTTGCAAATAAAACAAAAATGGAAAAAAATATTCAACTGTTAAAATACAAACTAGAAAAACCTCACAACAAATGAATACTGCAAATAGAACTAAATGGAATATGTCTGATTAAATGGCATTTCAAATCTATCTAAAGAAACAGCACATTAGCAGTTCTCTCTTATCCACAGTTTCACACCCATGGTAAACCACGATCCAAAAGTATTAAATGGAAAATTCAAGAAATAAATAATTCATAAGTTTTGAATTGTGCACCATTCTGAGTAGTAGGATGAACTCTTGAACCATACCACTTTGTTCCCCTGGGACATGAATCATCACTTTATCCAGCGTACCCATGCTATATATACTCCCCACCAGTTAATCACTTAGTTGTTGTCACAGTGGTTATTGTAATAGTTATCAGAGAGACAGACCACATTCATGTAACTTTTACTATAGTATATTGTTATAACTGTTCCATTTTATTATTAGTTGTTGAGCTCTCACTGTGCCTAATTTACAAATTAAACTTTATCATATGTCTGTAAAGAAAAAAACATATTTAATAATATATATATAGGGTTTGGTACTATCCACACTTTCAGGCATCCACTGGAGATCTTGGAATGTATCCCACTCAGATAAGGGGTGGGACTAGCGTATATTAAAATAAAGCATTTGTATTTATTTGAAGATGTTAAGTTATTTTAACCACAAATGATGAGATTATGGCACTGTAGTAGGTTAATAAAAATGTTTTTTGTAACTGAAAAATAATTAAATATATATATATATTGGGGAAGCTGGGAAGGCTCAGCAGGTTGAGTGCTTGCACTGCAGTCTCAGGGTCCTAGGATTGAGTCCCGGTCCCAGCCCATGTGGATCCACGTACTGAACTGAGTGTACTTCCCACCCCTGGTTTGGTTCCCAGTGGGGTGAGCTTCCTGTGTGGAGGCCCCTGGTTCAGCTCCCTTCTGGGGCATGCCACCCATGTGGGAGGCCCCCTGCCCCGTTCCTGCCCTGTGCAGACCCGCACCAACCTATGGAATAAATCTATGTCGAAAACCAATGATATACACTTATGGAGACTGCTCTGAGCCATCTCCCTTCTCTGTCTCTCTCTCTATATATCAAAAACAAAAAATCTTTTAAAAAAATAAATAAGAAAAATATAATCAGACACACACACACACACACACACATAACAGAAACAACCCCAAAATGTTTTTATTTACAAACCTAAAATGTTTCTCACATGTAAGTATTGGTATAAGTAAAATAATTAAAGTACATTTATTATACCTTTTACAAATATATACATACTTACCACCATTAGCAGAATAGGATCTATTAATTGGAAAATGTGGAACATCGCCTTCGTTGATTAGTCTCAGATCTTGTTCTCTCTGTAGCTCCCTGATTATTCCATCAAGAATGCTCTCATCTTGGTCATTGGCATGTTGTCCAATTACCTGTTCTACCACCTCACCATCACCTTAATGAGACCAAATACATAAGGCCACTAAGTTACTTACATTTCAGTATACCCTAAATACAGTATAAACACGCTTAAATATATAAAATGTTAAACAAATAAAAAATAAGATTGAAATGAAAATAAAGCATGTATCAAACAAGATATTTTAAAAGAACTTTAAAAACATTTTGGTATTGTCAGCTTGTGTGCTTGACTTAACCAATATCCCCAAAATAGACATTATTATGTGGGCCTATTCATCTTACAAAATAAATATTAAATTATTAATTGAAAAATGAACTGTCTGGAATATTCAAAGCTAAAAATTTAGAGTATGGTGGTTACCTGAGGTAAGGGGAGGAGGGGGGAGGAGAGTGGGGAGGGAACGTGGGAGTGGGCACCAGCCTTATGGACACACTCAATAGTTTGGTGGTTATCTGAGGGAAGGGGAGGAGGGGGGAGGGAGAATTGGGGTGCGGGGTAAGTGGGAATGGACATCGGATATATGGTGATGGAAGGAGAACTGATTCTGGGTGGTGAGCACATAATGTGATGCATAAGTGATGTGATGTGGACTTGTACATCCGGAAACTATTTAATTGTTACCAATCAATGTCACCCCAATAAATTTAACAGTAAAAAATAAATAAATAAATAGATTATTAAAAAAAATTAATTTAGAGTAGAGATTTGAATAAGGTTTAAGCAAGTTCAACCACAGATACCTAAAATGCTTTGCACCTTTCTTTATGAGAATTTCCTTTCTGAAAGAAATCAAATTATGGTCTTTCAAATATTGTTTCTTTTGATAATTCCTCAGTATATTGATAAGTAGAGCAATTATCTCTTATAATACACTGAAATTCAATGATTATTTCTGAACAAAAATTTTATTTCTATGATCTTTTTTATTATTTTTTTAAAGATTTATTTTATTGTTTTTTGACAGAGAGAGACAGAGAGAAGGGGGGAGGGCCTAGAGCAGTCTCCATAGTTGCATATTATCAGTTTTTGAAATGGTTTCGTTCCACACACACAGGCGGGGCCATGCAGGGCAGAAACTGGGCTGGGGGCCTCTTGCATAGGAGGCATGCCCCCTTGATCCAGGGGCCAAACTGGGGTGGGTGGGGGGTGAGAACTGAACTGGGGCTGCCCGCATGGCAAGCACAGCCCAGTTCAGCATATAGGTCTACACGAGCCAGGTCTGCAAAGCGAGCGCTCAACCCACTGAGCCATCCCAGCTTCCCCTCTTTTTCGTTCCTTACTACATTTTAGACCTGTTTTTCATCTTATGCTCTAGTCAGATTAAATGGTATATAACTGAGTAGTCAAGTGAACAGGTCTTATAGTAAACCCACTGTGATGAGTTAATTTTATTCAGATGTGATGTGAGTTTTATCTCCTTCTAAATATTCATGCTTCCTGCCGTTTAATAGGACATAGTCAAAGTAACTATAAACATATACATAACACCATTTCATTGTTTTACAAATCTTTAGAAAAGATAATAAAAGGGGGAAGCTGGGATGGCTCATCTAGTAGAGCATTCACTTTGCAGCCCTAGGGTCTAAGGATTGAGTCCCAGTCCAGGCCCTGGCCCATGTGGAACCATATGCTGAACTATGATGTGCTTCCCATGTTTGTTCAGTTTCTGCCGGGGCATGTATGAGGCCCATGGTTTGCCCCCAGCTCATGGGGGTATGCCTCCCATGCAGAAGGTCCCCAGCCCGGGTCCCACCCTGCACGGCTCTACACCCATGTGGAATGAAACTATGTCGAAAAACAAATGCCATACAGCTAAGGAGATGGCTCTGGGCCCTACCCCTTCTCTCTCTGCCTCTATCTCTCTCTGTCAAAAACAATAAAATAAATCTTTAAAAAAGATAGTAAAATGATTTGTATTTCATCTATAAAGGTCAGTTCAAGTCTAAATTCCCTAGTAAGAAAATTAAATTCTACTTACAAGTCAATAACTCATTTGCACACACCTGGAAGAAAATCTACAAGTAACAAACTATGGTAAAAAGGCATTCTGGTGTGTGGGCAGTGGTGGAAGAGGCAGTATACATAAGGAAAATATGCCAACCTAAAAAGTTGCTTTGATAAAGAATAGCTTATTTGAATGCCTTATTTTACTATCCTCCCATCATACACTGCATTCATCACTGTTTCTTCAGTATCCTCCAAAACTGAGTGTTAATTAAGCACTTACAATCACCACCCCCAACACTCACCATATTTTGCATTTCAAACATGTAGCTAGGTAGAGCCACTTTCCAGTTTGTGTCTTATAAAATTACATCTTCCTCGGTCCACTAACTAAGGACTCTCAAATTAAAATACCACTGAGAAGTAGAATTTCACCATATAAATAGCTTGACACATTAAAGTTAGTACATTTAATCATTACTAGAAGACAATATTATAAACAGTAGGATCATGCATACACATTCTGACAATAAAGTTCATGAGCTTGTCACCGTGTGCTCATGTTGGCAGCGCTGTACAAACAAAAACAACTAAGTAAGGTTTCATAACCTTGGCATATCAGTGTATCACAGCTGTGTTTGTGTCAATGTGTGGAGGTGTCTTCCTGAGTGCTGTTCATTATTGTTCTTAAGAGTTTTTGTGTGACATTGCAAGAATTTTGGAGCTTAAATTAGAGTAACAAACAAACATTAAATTTCTTACTAAACTTAGCAAGAGTGGAAGTGAAATCAGGGAAATGTTAGTCTAAGTTGATGGGGATAATGCCATGAAGAAACGATAGTGTACAAATAAACATTTTGCTGAGGGGAGATAAAGTGTCACTGATGAAGGGAGGTTAGGGTGGCCAGTAATGAGCAGAAATGACAAACACATTTCAAAACTTGAATTATGTGTCAAAATTGTTGACTGTGAAACACATAGCAGACCAAGTAAGCATCAATAGAGAAACAGCTATGAAAATCTTAACTGAAAATCTTGACATGAGAAAGGTATGTCCAAAAATGGTCCAGAGGGGAAGCTGGGTGGCTCAGCGAGTTAAGCACTCACTTTGCAACCCCGGGGACCGAGGATCAAATCCTGGTCCTGGCCTATGAGGACTCATATGTTGAACTGGGGTGTGCTTCCCATGCATGAGGCCTGCAGTTTGATTCTCACCCCCCAAGTTCGGCCCCTGGCTTGAGGGGCTGTGCCTCTCATGCAGGAGGCCCCTAGCCCAGTCTCTGCCCTTCATGGCCCCCATCCACCTGTGTGGAATGAAACCATATCAAAAACTGATGATATACAACTATAGAGACTGCTCTGGGCCTTCCCTCTTCTTTCTGTCTCTGTCAAAAACAATAAAAAATAAACCTCAAAACAAAAAGTGGTCCAGAAGGAGCTCACCAATGAACAAAAATAAAGGAGAGTCAAAGTTTGCCAAGGCCTTTTGGAGAGGCAGGACAATGTTTCAGGCCATTTTATCACTGGTGATGAATCATGGGTGTACCAACAGGACACTGAAACAAAGTGTCATAGTGCACAATTGAAGTGAGCCAATTCTCCATAACCAAAAAATTCTGTCAGTCCAAATCAAGAGTCAAAATTATGTTGTTAAGGGGATGCTGGGATAGCTTTACATGTTAAGCACTTGTCTTGCAACCGCTAGGTCTGGGGATTAAATACGGGCAGCAGCCCATGAAAACCCTTATGATGAACTGTGGTGCAAATGGTAATCATTGGGATGGTGGCTATGGTTTTTGCCTTCCATGCAGGAGGCTTCCAGTTCGGTTCTTGCCCCACATGGCTCCATATCCACCTGTGTGGAATGAAACTATGTCACAACTAAGGAAGTACAACTATGGAGACTGCTCTGGGCCCTTCCCCTTTCTCTCTCTCTCACTCAATCTCACTTTCTCTCAAACAATAAAATATTAAAAAAAAAAAAATGTTGGGGAAGCCGGGATGGCTCAGTGGGTTGGGCGTTCGCTTTGCAGCGCCGGGGACCGAGGATCAAATCCCGGCCCTGGCCTGTGCAGACCCCTGTGCTGAACTGGAGAGTTACCCCAGTTCAGTTCTCTCTCTGTCTCTATCTCTCTCTCTTTCTCTCTCTCTCTGTCAAAAACAATAAAAAAAATTTTTTTTTAAATGTTGCTAACCTTTTCTAATATCAGAAGAACTGTTCATTATGAATTTGTACCAACTAGACTGTCAAACAAATTGACTATTTGGAAGTGCTGAAAATGCTACAGGAAAAAGTTAGAGGGAAATACTTACCACTTTTGCCAGTCACTCATGGCTCTTGCCTCATGACAATGCACCAGCTCACATGGCATTGTCTGTGAGGAAGTTTTTGACCAGTAAACAAATACCTGTATTAGAACACTCACCCTACACACACCTGATCTGGACCCCTATTACTTTTTCTTTTCCCAAAGATAAAGTAAATATTGAAAGTAAGATATTTTGATGACATTCAGGACATCAAGGGTAATATGATGTTTCTGATGGCTACTCCATAAAAAGAGTTCCAAAATTGCTTTGAAGGGTGGGCTAGGCACTGATGTCAGGACATAGCTTCCCAAGAGGAGTACTTTGAAGGTGACTGTAGTGATATCTGGCAATGAAGTATGTAGCACTTTGTCTAGGATGAGTTCGCAAACTTAATTGTCAGACCTCATATGTTTAGAGTACTAAGAAAGCAGGCCAATACATTGTCTGCCTGAGCACATGCTTGTTTTTCCTAATCCATTTATCTATGTCCTGGTGAGATAAGCAATGTAAAGATACTCTGGTAAGGTAAAAGTACTGTGCAACTGGAAAATAGAAGTATTAGGTAAAATACATTAAAGTCTACTATAGAGTTTACCAGGGGGCATATATCATAAAGAGAAAAGCAGTGAGTATGACATTTTGCAAAATGTTTTAAATTTAATTCTGGAGATAACATACCATTAGCCACATATCCCAGCTGTGGTATAAGCTGTTCATCTTTACAATTTTCCCGTCCTGGGACTAGCCTTTGGAATTTTGTAGGATGAGGATTTCCATCAACATCCACCAAGAATGGGGGAGGCATAAGGTGAGGAGCTTGTTGGGTTTGTTCATCTAATACATAGTTGTTGGCATCACGGATAAGAGGTCGATAATCCGTGTGGAAGAACATATGATCTGGAATCTTTATGACAGATTTTTAGTATTTAATGTGCACAGATTTATAAACGAGCACTTACTTTCATTCCTAGAGCACACACATTTTTCAGTTTTTGCATTCTCTTATATTCCTCTATTGCTATATGTTTCCTTTAGGTAGAAATGAATTACCTCGATTATAATCCCATCTTTTCTCCTGAAAACCCTACAATCTTACTTTATGGTTCTATGTTGTATTTCTCCAATTAGGATAGGAAGAAGTAAAGCAACAACACAGTGGGTAAAACTAGGCATTTGTATTTAAGTTGCAAAAAATATATAAACTTATATAACCATTTTTCTTGCTTATTTTTATTCAAATAAAGATAGAGTATAATATAAATGGTGAAGCAGGAAAATATCAAAGATAAAGACACTCAAAGATGGTACAAGTGTTGAAATGAACTCAGTGATTCTGAGTTCTCTTCTAAGATTTTAAAATCTATTTCAAATTCACAGCAAATAAAATAAGAAACCAATTAAGTTAGTTACCAAAGTATTTTAACAAAATCAGTAATAGCTAAAGTAGCCAAGAAAATAAACATTTGGTCACCAGCCTCTTATTCCTAATTTATGATTAGTAGAGGATGCAAACTGGCAAAGTTGTTCTCCTATTAACACCTAAAATGTAGTACACAAAATATGTTCTAGGTAAAAGATTTTCTAGTGATTTATTTTTTCTCTTTACATCACTCTGTATATAACTTAATAGTGATTTTAACTACCAAGCGTTATATTCTGGCAATGATGTAAATTTTTACCAAGAAAGGTGACTTTGTTATTTTATATCTACTGATACACAGCAACCCTTATTAATTGGAAGACTTCAAATAAAATTTACAGATGATACAATCTGAACTTAAAGTCTACAACAAAAATTAAATATACTAACCTTTTCATAGTATTTACTACATCCAAAACCAAAAAGCAGCAAATGACCATGAGAATCTGTACAGGCAAAATGGTTTCCATCTGGTGAAAATTTACAATCAAACACTGCACCATGGCCTTGGCCTTCAATCTGAAATTTAGAGGAGTCACTTTAAGTCATTTAATATGTAATATCAGGGGATGCTGGTATAGCTCAACAGGTTGAGCGCTTGCCTTGCAGCTGCGAAGTCTGGGGATTCGTCCTGGCCCTGGCCAATACAAAACCTATATGCTGAACTGGGGCATGCTTCCCACGTGAGAGGACCCCAGTTTGGTTCCCACCCCATGCAGCCCCACGTCCACCTGTGTAGGAAGAAACTATGTCAAAACAAATGATGCACAACTATGGAGACTGCTCTGGGCCCTCCCCCTTCTCTCTCTCTCTCTCTCTCTCTCTCTCTCTCTCTCTCTCTCTCTCAAAACAATAAAATAAGTAGTTAAAAAAGGCAATTTTCAAATAATAAGTAGGTAAAATGCCTTCTGCTTGCTAATACATTAGATTCTGTGATACCGGTATATGAACATTTCAATGTACTCTGGCTACCACAGCCAGAACCTAATGAAACAGTAAAGCTCTGAAAGAAATTTGGAAGAAGCAATACCAGTAGACGGTATCAAACATTACTAGCAATATCATAATTTCAAGAAGTACTAAATGAGTGACTGAGAAGAATAAAAAGAGACCTAAGCAACCAAACTGACAAAGGTGCTATCTCAGCAAAGTCAAGATACTATCTTCACATGTTAAAGTGTAATGCAAGTAAGACTTAAAATAAATATCCTAAAATAAGTCTATTCTATTAACAAAAGGCAGAGGATATTATTAAAGCTATGGATCTCTATAAGCCTATAAAAGGGAGCTCAAAGGCCAACAATCTGTGTTTGGTCATGTGCTTTTCATGGAGAAACACTAAATCTGGAGGATATCAGTA
>PVKE010038654.1:0-15353 GCA_004027555.1 Craseonycteris thonglongyai
AGCGCTCGCTTTGAGGCCACGAGGACCGAGGATCGAATCCCGGCTCCGGCCCAGGCAGGACCCACATGCTGAACTGGGGAGTTCCCACAGTTCGGTTCTCTAGCTGTCTCTGTCTCTGTCTCTATCTGTCAAAAGTAAAATAGAAATAAATATGCACTGAAGATAAAATAATTACTCTCTATAAATATAAAAAGATATATAAAAAAAAAAAAAAAAGGTAGAAATCACATTAAGATGCAGTTAATAACCCAAAAGGGAAGAATGCTACATTCATGAATATTCTGTAGGGTTGTAAAAGGCTGTATTGTATGTACAATGAAACTAGCCTTTTGAATTTTCATAGTATGGCTAAAATAAAAACAAAATAATAAATACATAATAAAAACAAGTAGGGGCACAGACTGAGAAGGGTGAAGTTAGGGAACGAAACTGTTTGGAAGTCCTTTACAAAGGGGCAGTGTGTGGGGCTGGGGATGCTGCTGCATCTTCTCTTTTCTCCCTTCATTACCGTTCTCCCTGAACGTGGAGGTGCATGACTGGATGAGGGATAACCAGTAAGTCACAGCGCAGCTCACAGACCCCTGGAGATGCCGAATTCTCTGGGAGGGGTCCGCAGGCTCTGACCGTAGAGCTGAACTGGACACTTCCGCAGAGGCTTTTGGCCACAGGTGCTGGAGCCTTGGAAGGGGTGCTATCACTAGGTGTCAGTAATCAAGTGCTGATGTTCAAGAGTGAGTTTCTTTAATCACGGATTACAGCAGATTTAAGGTTATGCCTGCATGAGAATGTCTCTCGCTTGCATTAGGATCTGCTTCTTCAATGACAAAGAAGTAGAGTTCATCTTGGGAGTCAGTTTGTACAGGGGAGAGGGCCACGTAGAACAGGGAAATGATAAAGAACAACCAGCTTTGCTCTGTACCACATACTAACTTCTCTAACCATGTGAGAGTCAGAGTTGGGGCTAAGCCCTCTGTACCTTCAGTCAGCTCTTTTGTTTGCTTCCTTCCTCTCCAGGTACAAATATGCCCAAGCCTCCCCTATCAAAAGGAGAGCGATGCAGACAGACCCAAGTTTGCCCTAGCTCTACATACCCTTGACATCATTTCTAGAGTTTTCTCCTGCCTACTTTATTTCCAGCAAGAGTAACGTGTGGCTTTATCTTCCTTACAGCTCATCCCTTAACACCTTCACCTCATGGAAACTTATTTTCTTAAAGGTCATTAGCAATTTCCTTACATCTAATTCATTAGCCTTTTCTCAGTTCTCATCCACATCTATCCTGCATTTGACACAACACACAATTCACTCCTAAATTCTAGGCTACTGTTCTTTTCTGGTTTTCTTCCTATGTCTGTAATCATACCTTCTCTGTTCGTATGTGTCTCTCTTCCTTGAAATGTAGGCTTTCCTTAAGGTCTTGTCCTTGGCTCTCACTGACCTATTTCATTTACTCCTAAAATGTCAAGTATCATTTCTCTTAGATAACATTTTAAACCTTACACATATGTTTCTAAAGCTACCTTACTGAGATAGAGTTTAATGTCAAAAAATTTACTCATTTAAAGCAAAAACTCATTAATTTTTGGTATATTCACCAAGCCCTACAAATACTTTTGAATAGACAAATCTTTCCATTAAATGCCGAGATTCATTCTTAGGTTGAATTGTCACGTTCTGATAGCTGCATTATGGTGTACTATTAATGATATTAGCAAGAGGAAGCTACTAAACATGTGCACTTTTTGTGTGGCAGCAGTGATGATCACACAGCCAGCTCTACACACGGTCTCATACAGGTCTCCTGGTGACCCAGATATGTAAGATAACTGATAGATAGAAGGTTAAGGAGATAACATCTGGGGAACAAAGCAAAGCTAGCTGGACTTCCAGAGATCAAACTTTTTGATTCATTAACCTAATACTCTTGCCAAAGACTGCTCATATTTATTTCAGAGAAATTCTGAACACAATGGGAGAACACACACACAGAGTTACCTGTGGCTCTGTGCAAAAAAGTAGCAGCTGAGAGTGGAGGACATCCAGGTTGGCTATGTAAGAATTAAATAGGTCGCTTCAGGGCTTAGTAGTTTACGCTGTTTCCAGATCAAAAGGACCCACTTGCTGCAACCTGGTGTTGTCTTAGCATGATCACCCTGATAGACTAATGCTAAAGCAAAATGGAAACTAAAGGCTCCTTCTTCTACTCTATTGCCACATGAAAAAATTCTATTGCTACCACTGAGAGAACCAGGGTTTGCCCTTCAAAGACCTCTGACCACAGGAATCATGGTTTGTCCCTGCAGCATGCATCCAAAACATTATGTTCTCTGCAGCAGCCAAGCAGTCATCAAAAATGCATGCATATGTGTATACATATGTCAAAGTATGTGTGTATGTATGTGTATATATATATCAACATTTCTTGAATTTTGCCTTTTCATATGTAATTTATTGTATGTAAATTATTTCTCAATATAGCTGTTAAAAATTATACACACATGCACCAACACACATAAATAATTTACCCCTAATGAAGTACTAAATTTAGGGAGCAATTCCTTAAGCTACTGTGTAAAAGTTAACAGAAAACTTTATAATGGATGGATAAGGCTGACAACACTTGCCTCCACTGATCAATTTTACACGGAAAGTAGGACAACCAGATATTATATGCTTCTTTGATATGATGCAATAAGAGGTTCACAGCAGCATTACCTATAAATAGGCTGACCAGACATACTGTTTTAAACGGGACAGAAAACAACAATACTGTTCTGTTTCAAATGGTATATATGGTCAGCCTACTGACAACTTGAATTTAGCCCAGTGAGATGAGGCTGACCATCCCTACTGTTTGAAATGGGATAGTCAGTACTATTGTTTTCTGTCCTGTTTGAAGTGGTACATCAGGTCAGCTTACCTATAAAGCGCTCTTGCTGAAAGAAGTGAACTGAGCCCAATTAAGCTTTTGTATCTAATACCAGGTTAAAAGACATATGGAAGATAAGAGCATGCTACCACAAGGCTGCAATTAGCCAAATCAGAGTAGTACTATAGGATCAATGATTTGGAGTCTTCAACAAATAAATGGCATGAAGAATAAAGGGGGTAGGTAGATGGATGGATCTACTATAGATTATAAGAAACAGAGAGACATATCAACCAAATGTAATGTGTGGTTCTTATTTAGATCCTTATCTGAAACTTAAAAAAAATTTTTTTAAGGATTTATTTTATTGAGAGAGAGACAGAGAGAAGGGGGAGGGCCCAGAGCAGTCTCCACAGTTGTATGTCATTAGTTTCAACATAGTTTCATTCCACATAGGTGGGAGTGGGGCCATACGGGGGTGGGGAACTGAACTGGGAGCCTTCCACATGGGAGGTGTGCCCCAGTTCAGCATATGCATTTGCATGGGCTAGGGCTGGGATTCGATCCCTAGACCTTGCGGTTGCAAGGCAGACACTCAACCTGTTGAGCTCTCCTGATCCCCTAGATCCTAATTTGAACAGACCAACTATAAAAAGATATTTTGATATAACTGGGAAAAAATGCTTTAAAATACTGTTTGCTTCTAGCTAATCACTATATATTTTAAGAGTTTAATTGAGATATAATTAACATACAATAAACTGAACATATTTAGAGTGTACAATTTGATAGTTTTTGACATGGTATATACTTGCTAATGCAATCAGAATAATGAACACATCCATTACCCCCCTAAATTTCTTAATGCCCCTTTGTAGTCCTTCTCTCCAGCCTCCTTCCCCACCACCCCCACTCCACAAATGAAGAAATTTAAACACAGACGAAGTATTAGACAACATGAGATTATTCTTAGTTTGATGTGACAATGGTACTATGCTTGTATTTTTTAGTCTTTATATGTTAGAGATATCTCTGAAGTGTTTACAGGTGAAGTAATATGATGTATGGAATTTGTTTTAAAATACCTTAGAGGGGAAAAATGGCAGGATGATAGATGAAACAAGATTGACAAAACATTCATAATAGTTGAAGCTGGCTGACGGGCACATGAAGTTCATTTTACTATTCTCTATTTTTGTAGATGTTCAAAAAGTTCCATAAAAAATTAAGGACAAAAAAAGCAAATATACTTTCTGATAGCTAACAAAAACCTTGAGATACAAACCATTCACAAATTAGACAAGTTATGAGACTTTCTTCATTTTTATCATTTACCATTATGTCTAGTTTTACTTTGAAATGCACCTTCTTCCCCACTCCCCATAGACATACCAAATCAAAGCAATGCCGTTTTCCTCTGCAGTGTTAGTCACAGAAATTGCTAACATATCAGTAGTCCTTGTGGTCTGGGCCTCAAGTATACCCTTTAGACTCAGGTGGCAGCTACTTTGCAGCCCCCTAAAATTTCTTACAATAACTTCAGCAGATTTTTACCCACAAAAATCTCTTGAGTATCTTTTCTCTTTAGAGGGCATAACTTTAATCTGTTGAAATGTTCTTGCTTAGTCTAATGTTCTTTTCTTTCTGAAACTTTCTCCTTTTTTTTTTTTTTTCAAAAGATTTATTTTATTGTTTTGACAGAGAGACAGAGGGAAGGGGGATGGCCCAGAGCAGTCTCCAGAGTTGTACATCATCAGTCTTCAACATGGTTTCGTTCCACACAGGTGGACAGGGGGCCATGTGGGGGGGTAGGGGGGGACTGGGCAGGGGGCCTCCCACATGGGAAGCACACCCTAGCTCAGCATATGGGTCCGCACTGGCCCAGGCTGGGACTCAATCCTCGGTCCCGGGGTCTGCAAAGTGAGCACTCACCTTGCTGAGCCATCCAGGTATCCGTAAATTTCCTCCTTTTTAGGGAAAGAAAAATCTCTGATTTTTTCATCATTCAGCTTCTCCCTCACAAACTCTGATTATCCTATACTTTTCTAAGTCTCACTGTAGTCACAGCAAACAGTAACACAAAAATTATATTAAAAAAAAAAATCCAAATATTCAAATAAAGGTTACCTCCAGTCCAAGTGACATTTGGCAAAGAAAATTTGGCCACAGGTCCAACACAACATTCACAAACATCAACAAACTGGTTATTTTCCAGGTGAGACTCTGGAATATGTTTCTCATAAAAATAATGCTATGAATGGAACTTGGTCCAATTTAAAAGCCTATTGAGCCCATCATGGTTCTATAGTATAGTGCTAGAATACTAGGTGCTACCTTTTGGAAAGCTAATTACCAAATGTATTATTCTGAGAAAATGAATTCAAAGTTTCAAGTTGAAATGCCAAGAACTGTTTTCCCTGCTGCAGCCTAGGCAGTGAAATTGGAAATCTCTATCATCCTACTTTCCTCACATGGCTGCAGAGGGCTATCCACACATGGCCATTTGTATGGAAGACACATATATACTGTTAGGAGCTGTCTGCAGTGGGAAAAAGGAATAATTTCTGTGAATCGAAAATGAATCTGATTAGAATTCACAAATGGATCTCTTCAGGATTAAATGCAGTATTGGCTGGTTAAGCTTCTGTTCTAAGGAATGGGAACCCCATCTTCTTGATGGTCTGTTTCTTAAAATGATAGCAGTATATTTAGTCCTATGCTGTCTCCAATAATACACTAAAGCACATGTCAGGACAGAGGTTCATCATATTTTGCATTAATGGAGACAAAATTTTTGAGCATTTCTTTTCAAAAGCAAAGAAGACAAGTATCCAAAAAGGGGCCAGATACAAAGGGGGTATTTGTTACATACATACAAAAGGAGAAAAATGAAAGCTATAAAGAGAACCTCGGGCACTTTAATAGAGAATGGGTTAAATAAATTATAAATGGGCCATACAAGGGAAACCACCAGTAGCTTTTTGTTTTGTTTTTTAACCCTCTTACTGCTACCTTCTGCCAGCAGTACCAGCGAGAAATGTGAAGAGTAATTCAATAAAATGTATCACCTTAGGAAAAAAACATTATGAAGTTATTGTTTTAGATATCCATATGCGGCCTTTTTTAGTTTTATATAAATTGAATTAGTTAATAATAATACTATTCTTTTACATCATCTGAAAAAGAAATGTAATTATTTCAGTCATACATCATACAAGAAAAAATATAAGATAGCACTTTTAACTATGGTCTATGTATGAGCTGATAATTGGCCCACTACACTTTTCACCCAAGATGCAAAAGCCGATATATCGGCCTGTCGCACTAAAAGGGTTAAGAGGCAAGCCTATGTGTACAATAATTTAAAATGCAGTATGTGAAAAAAGCAAAGGGGTAGAATGACATATATCAGTGGTGTCCAACCTTTTGGCTTCCTAGGGCCACAGTGGAAGAAGAAGAATTGTCTTGGGCCACACATAGAATACACTAACACTAAAGATAGCTGATGAGAAACAAAACAAAACAAACAAAAACAAACAAACAACAACAATAACAAAACATGCAAAAAAATCTCATAATGTTTTAAGAAGTTTACAAATTTGTGTTAGGCCACATTTACAGCCGTCCTGGGCCACATGCGGGCTGTGGAGTGGACAAGCCTGGCATATACAATATGTCATCATGACTAAACTACATATATACAATCAATCAATCTCTCTTATGCAATTAAGAAGATAAATAAGAAACTAGAAACACCACATGTTCTGTTGGTGGCAAAGTGGGGCTGGAGATAGAAAAAAGGAGACTCAGTTATCAACCTTTGTACCTTTTGGGAGAAAAAAAAATCACATTATCTATTTTTAAAAAGGATACAGCACTGAAGAGACTGTTTCAATGATTTAAAATATTCATGCATCAGCAAGATGACTGAAGGTAAGCACAGAGCATATATAGCTTATTATGTTTTCATTAGAAAATAAGATTTAGAGATAGGCAGTCTGATGGTATTTATGGTATATGGAGAATTCTAAGTACAGAATTAAGTTCTAGAAGCACTAATCATTGCAAAAGGAACCCCCACCCCCTCACTCCTTTTCCATAGCAAAATACAGATTTCTTCAGCTTACTGCAGTGCGGCAATATCACAGAGGTCAAGTGTCAATCACTTAAAATTTTATATTAACCAAGGTACCAACAAGGTAATTTCTATTCTACTTCCCCAGGGGTCACTACCAAAAATTGTCCATAAGGCCTGAAGTTGGGCTGGCTAATTGAGCAGCTTACAATACCTGGCTATTTGGTCTTCATTTTTACCTAGATAGTGTCATCTAATAAGACATTCATAATAAAATAATTATAAGAAATTAGAGGATACTTTTATATGAAAAATGATAAAAATCACTATCTTTCCAAAGCAAATTAAAAGGTTTTTCTAATATTATCTTTTTTGCTTAGGTCTTTAAAAATTGTATTTAATTAACACAGTACAAGGATAGTAAAAGTCCAATTAAGATGTTAAAACCAGGGGAAGCAGGGATGGCTCCATGGGTTAAGCGCTCACTTTGCCACCCCAGGGTCCTAGGATCGAGTCCTGGTTCTGACCCATGTGGACCCATATGCTGAACTGGGGTGTGCTTCCCATGTAGGAAGCCCCCAGTTCGGTTCTCAAGGGGCAAGCTTCCCATGTGGGAGGCCTCCGGTTTGGCCCCCAGCTTGTGGGAGTGTGCCTCCCATGCAGAAGGCCCCCTGGCCCTGCTCTCACTTTGCATGGCCTACAGGACCAGTTCCCACCCTGTGCGCCCCCTCCCCACCCCCCCACCCCCACCTGTGTGGAATGAAACCATGCCAAAAACTGATGACATACAACCATGGAGACTGCTCTGGGCCCTCCCCTTTCTCTCTGTATAGTTCTCTGTCAAAACAGTAAAATAAATTTAAAAAAAAAAAAGATGTTAAAAACAAACCATAAAGTGCAGTTGCATTAAAAAAGCAGAATTGAGTCTCAGCTCACTCCAATGAGGGTATGCCCACTGAATACTTACAGGTCCAACAGAATGTGCTGCATGGCAAAAATATAAAAGGCCTTCTTTCAAATAAGGCATAGAAGGCATTTCAAAGACGTGAACTGTGCATGAACCCTCATCTCTCCTATAAGAATAAAGCAGAAGTACTTACTACAGTGAGCAAGCACAAGAGAAAAGAAAGCCAGTGCACACCCAGGCAATGAACTTCCTAAGTTAAATCCCATAAATCCAGCTACCTCTGCTCCTATTGTAACAATATCAACCCTACTGGCCGCCAGTGAGGCCCACCATTTGGATTAAGGCACTGACATCCCCATTAAAGGCAAATATAGAATCTGATAAGGGAAACACATAAAGCCAATCAAGCGCTAGTAACTAAGTGCAGATTAACTTACACAGCAGAGAGTGGAAAGCAGAGCTCTGAGGGATAGGATACTGTTATGGTAGATGCAGTGAGGAAGAGACTAAAGAGGGAAAGAAAAGCACAAATCACTGCCTGAGACCCCACAGAAGAAAGACTTGAGTCTTCAGAGGTAATGACACCAGGGAGGGAGGGCCCTAAAAAAATACATGAGAACACAAAAAGTGAGCTTTACTGACTTCATAGTATTTTCCAGCATCCCTCCCATGTGAGTGCGGTAACAGCGCTGAACGCTGTATATACCCACTAAATTATAATATATCAGTGAGGTATAATGAAACAAAGTATGTAACTCACTAATACTAGAAAAGTCGAGGACTATCAGCTTATGCCTAACCACAGACTGAAGGCCAGTGGTAAGAGTCCAGCATCCTCCATGCCATAATTTGGCAGTGCTCCTCCCACACTGCTGAGAGCACCAGACCCCCAATTCATAAATACAGTTCCTTGAGTCTGGTGATATATAAGGGTTTGATACCATTAGTTACTAAAGTCACTCAGCAGACTCCCTTTGCACTGATTCCTTGCACAGAAAACCAAAACTGATTTTCCATGTCACTTACCTCCAGGGTGAGAATATAATAATCACCAAACTCAAGTAAGAATATGCTCTAATCGTTTTATTTCTCTGTCAATGAAGTGCAACTCTGAGTATGTTGATCACACAAGTCAGTCCCTAACAAACTGGTCATCATATTTTGTTTTCAGAAAATTCAGGTTCCTCTGAACCTTTGGAGTTACGGTCTAGACCCTAGTTACGATTTCACCAAGTGAATGACACCTGGCAGGGCTCTGAGTAAGAAGCTAGATAGCTGGCAATTTCAGAGGTAGCTCTCTATTTAGGATCTTTACAAGTAGAATACAGTTGGACAAAATTTGACTGGGGCTAGATTTCTCAGTATTTTTATAATTAACTTGCACTATAAATAATTACACCAATGATCACTTACTACATCCAGGGCCTGTTCTAAAACTTAATATATACCATTTATTCTTCATGACCTCTTGATGAGGTAGTACTTTTTAACCCCATTTTACTTCTTTTTTTTTTTTAATATCTTTTTATATTTATAGAGAGTAATTATTTTATCTTCAGTGCATATTTATTTTTATTTTACTTTTGACAGATAGAGAGAGAGACAGAGACAGAGACAGCTAGAGAACCGAACTGTGGGAACTCCTCAGTTCAGCATGTGGGTCCGCCTGGGCCGGAGCCGGGATTCGATCCTCGGTCCTTGGGGCCTCAAAGCGAGCGCTCAACCCGCTGAGCCGTCCCGGCTTTCCCTAACCCCATTTTAAAAAGAATAAAGAGGCTCAGAGAGGTAAAGAAACCTCTCCAAGGTCACACTGCTGGTACATGGCTGAGCTGTGAGACCTTAATTGTTCTAATTTTCATTTTCTTGATGAAGAAAATTAGACGAAGGTAGAACATATTTTCACATATCTATTGGCCATTTTGTTTTCTCTTCTGTGAACTGAAAAAACATACACTCACCCCTATACCTACCATTCAAATAAAAACTTAATAGAACCAATAATAACTAAAGTGTTTTGAAGGTGCTATCAATAGAAATATATCTAATATTGGCAGAAACAAAATAACAGGCATTACATATTCCAGAGATCAACTATTTGTCGATTTTTTTATTGGGTTGTCTTTTCCTTATTAAATGATTAGAGTTCTTTATATATTCTGTATTCAAGGCATCTGCTGGTAAGATGTGTTGTAAATATCCTCTTTCAGTCTGTGGCTTATCTTTGGTTTAAGGTATATTTTGTTGTGGATAAGATTTACAGTTATTACAATCATATGATATATTTTATTTTTTAAGAAATCCTTTCTTACCTCAAGGTAAGAAAGATATTCTCTTATAGTTTCTTCTTCTTATTTTTTTTTTTAATTTTTTTTTTTTTTTAATTTATAGAGAATAATTATTTTAACTTCAGTGCATATTTATTTTTATTTTTGACAGAGAGAGAGATACAGAAACAGAGACAGCTAGAGAACTGAACTGTGGGAACTCCCCAATTCAGCATGTGGGTCCGCCTGGGCCGAAGCCAGGATTCGATCCTCGGTCCTCGGGGCTTCAAAGCAAGCGCTTAACCTGCTGAGCCATCCCGACTTTCCCTTTTCTTATTATTTTTTAAAGATTTATTTTATTGTTTTGGACAGAGACAGAGAGACAGAGAGAAGGGAGAGGGCCCAGAGCAGTCTCCATAGTTGCACATCATCAGTTTTTGACATGGTTTCGGTCCACACAGGTGGGCAGGGGCCGTGCAAGGTATGGGAATTGGGCTGGGGCATCCCCCATGGGAAGCACACCCCAGTTCAGCATATGGGTCTGCACAGGCCAGGGCTGGGATTCGATCCTCGATTCCCGGGGCTGCAAAGCGAGCCCTTAACCCTCTGAGCCATCCTGGCTTCTTCCCCTATAGTTTCTTCTGTTTTAAAGTTTTACACTTAGGTTGTTAACACACCTAGGGAATGCTGGGATGGCTCAGCAGGTTGAGTGCTCACCTTGCAGCCCCAAGGTCCAGAAATTTGGGTCCCAGCCTCTACCTGTACAGACCCATGTACTGAACTGGGGTATATTTCCCATGTAGGAGGCCCCTAGTTCAGTTCCCGCTTGTGCGAGCTATCCATATGGGGGGCCCCTGGTTTGCAGGGGTATGCTTCCCATGCAGTGGGGACCCCCTGGCCTGATCCCCGCCCTATGTGGCCCTGCACCCACCCTGTGTGAAATGAGACTACCGTATGTTGAGAACTGATGATGCAGAGCTGTGGAGGCTGCTTTGGGCCCTCTCCCTTCTCTGTCTCTCTCTTCCTCTCTCTTTTTCTGTGAAAATAATAAAATAAATCTTAAAATAAAATCTGGATTTTTTTTCCTATTCTGTTCAGTTGGCCTACTTGACTAGTCTTCTAAAATAGAGACAAGTTCTACAAATCTGGCCAGCATGCACTTCTTTTTTTTTAAGATTTATTTTATTGTTTTTGACAGAAACAGAGAGAGGCAGAGACAGAGAGAGACAGAGAGAAGGGGTAGGGCCCAGAGCAGTCCTCATAGTTGTAAGTCATCAGTTTTTTTTAAAAGATTTATTTTATTGTTTTTGACAGAGACACAGAGATAGAGACAGAGAGAAGGGGGAGGGATCAGAGCAGGCTTCATAGTTGTACAACATTAGGTTTCAACATGGTTTTATTCCACACAGGTGGGCAGGGGCCACACAGGGGGGCAGGGGCCACACAGGGCAGGAACTGGGCTGGGGGCCTCCAGCATGGGAGGCATGCCCCCTTTAGCCACGGGTCAAACCAGGGGGCGAGAACCAAACTGGGAACCTCCCAAATGGAAAGCACACCCCAGTTCAGCATACGGGTACGCATGGGCTAGGGCCAGGATTCGATCCTCGGTCCCTGGGGCTGCAAAGCAAGTGCTTAACTCACTGAGCCATCCCAGCTTCCCCCGTCATCAGTTTTTGACATGGTTTTGTTCCACACAGGTGGGCAGGGGCCACATAGGGCAGGAACTGAGCTGGAGGCCTCCTGCATGGGAGGAATACCCCTAGAGCCAGGGGTCGATCTGGGGGATTAGAACTGAACTGGGGGCCTCCCATATGGGAAGCACACCCATTCAGCATATGGGTCCACATGGGCCGGGGCCAGGATTCGATCCTCATTCCCTGGGACTGCAAAGTGAGCACTTAACCCACTAAGCCATCCATGCTTCTCCAACACTTCTGATTACAATAGAAACAAGTTCTATAAATTTGGCCAGCCTACACTCCAAAGTAGTCTTAGCCATTTTTCCGTCTTTACTGCATGAAATTTAGGACGAGCGTGTAAAACTGTTAAAAAAAAAAAAAAAAATCCTTCTGAAATTTTGATTACGGATACTACATTAAATTTAAGAACTTATTTGGGGAAAATTAACCTCTTAATGATAGTCTTCCCATATGCTATCTGTCTGTTTATTCAGGCTTTTAAATGTGTCCTTCACAAGACTTACATAGTTCTTGTTGAGATATTTTCTGAATATCTTATAGTTTTTTAATGCTTTTGTGAATGGGATCTTTTAAAAAATATACATTTACTAAATGTTATTGCTAGTGTAAAGGAATATGACTGATATTTATATTAGGTGAATCATATGAAAGAGCTAATATTTGACTGTTTTGACCTACAAAAGTAATAATTTCATATAATTTAACCACAAGGTTGCAGATCTGCTATTCAGATCTGACATTCAGCAACCTTGCTGAACCGTGTTACTAGCACTAATACTTTGTGGATTCTCTTGAATTTTCAATGGAGAATCATATCTTCTTCAAATACAGACGGCTGTGTTCTACCTTTACTATCTTTTATTTCTTTGCAGTCATCTGGCATTCATCAGGAACTCCAGCTCATTACTGAATACTAAAGTGATAGTGAGCACCATGCCCTTGTTCCTAACTTGAGATGAAATGAGTCCACAGTTTTACCATTAACTGTGATGTCAATCATAGGGTTTGTTGCTGTTGGTGTTAACTTTGAGTGAAGTAATAAGTTCCCTTTTATCCTAGCTTGGTACAAAAAAAATTTTCATTTTCTTCTGAACCTAATGAGAAAAACATATGAACATCCCCCTCTTAAAAATTAATATGCTAGATTATATCAATGGTAGGTTTCCTGATGATGACATCTTTGTATATAATAAAAAACTAGGGAAAGCTGGGATGGCTCAGTGGGTAAAGCGCTCGCTTTGAAGCTCCGAGGATCAAAGATCGAATCCTGGCCCCGGCCCATGTGGACCCACATGCTGAACTGGGGTGTGCCCCCAGTTCAGTTCTTGCTGGGACCTATGTGGGAGGTTCCTGGCCCAGTTCCTGCCCTGCACAGCCCTGTGCCCGCCTGTGGAGTGAAACTATATGGAAAACTAATGCTGTCAACTATGGAGACTGCTCTGGGCCCTCCCCCTTCTCTCTGTCTCTCTCTGTTTCTCTCTGTTAAAAATCAATAAAATAAATCTTAAAAAAAACCCAAAAAACTATCTGTTTTAATTTTTTAGTATGATATATTCAATCTGATAGTATTTTATTTAGAATTTTCACACCCATATTCAGAAGTGAGATTAGTCTTTCATTTTCTTCTGTTGTCCTTCTCTTTTTGTAACAAGATTACAAAAAATGGGGAAGCTGGGATGGCTCAGTGGGTTGAGCGCTCACTTTGCAGTGACGGGGACCGGGGATCGAGTCCCGGCCCCGGCCCGTGTGGACCCATGTGCTGAACTGGGAGCTCCCCCAGTTCAGTTCTCTCTCTGTATCTCTCTCTCTGTATCTCTCTCTCTCTCTCTCTCTCTCTCTCTCTGTCAAAAATAAATAAATAAATAAAAATATATTAAAAAATAAATAAAAATTTATTCTAAAAAAAAGAAAAGATTACAAAAAATGAGATGCATAACTTCCCCTCGTTATCTCTTCTTTTGAACTGTTTAATTCTTCCATGGTTCACCTGGCAATATTTACCTATTAATCTATCTCTTCTACATTCTTTTTTTTTTTTTAAGATGTATTTTTATTGTTTATGACAGAGACAGAGGGAGGAAGGTGGGCCCAGAGCAGTCTCTATAGTTCAGGGGTGGCCAACTTTTCTGTATATAAGATCTACTTTTTATCCTAAAAGTGTGTCGTGATCGACTTGTTGGCCACCCCTGAGCTAGAGTATAAACTCTGATACCCCATTTTGTCGGTTTCTTAGGATTGTATGTTATGATTTGACACTTCAAATCAGCCGGGCGCTGTATTGGCGCCGCTCGAGTTGGCGCTTCAAATCAGCCTGGCGCCGCAGTGGCACCGCTCGAGTTATGAGCTACAATCGCTTCAAAGTCCATGGTACACGAAATTCCACCCCAGACATTGCGAGCGATCGACAATCGACCAAAATTGGCCTCGCGATTGACCGGTAGATCGATCGACTTGTTGGCCACCCCTGCTATAGTTGAACATTGGGGAAGCCGGGATGGCTCAAGGGGTTAAGAGCTCACTTTGCAGCCCCGGGGACCCAGGATCAAATCCCAGCCCCGGCCCGTGCGGACCCATGTGCTGAACTGGGGAGTGCCCCCAGTTCAGTTCTCTCTCTGTCTCTGTATCTCTCTCTCTCTCTCTCTCTGTTAAAAACAATAAAAATAAATAAATTAAAAAAAAAAAAAAATATATATATATATATATATAGTTGAACATCATTAGTTTTTGACATGGTTTCCACAGGTGGGCACGGGGCTGTGCAGGGCAGGAGCTAGGCCAGGGCCTCCCATGTGGGAGGCATGACCCTGCAAGCCAGGGGCAAGTGGGAGGCCTCCCACATGGGAGGCTCACCCTGGTGAGAGCCAAACTGGAGTGTCCACTTGGGGCAGGGCTGGGATTCTATCCTCAGACCCCGGGGCTTCAAAACAGGTGCTCAACCCGCTGATCCATCCCAGCATTCCCCTCTTCTACATTCTTTAGAATTGTTATAGTGGTAGGTGTAGCTAAGTTCAGAGCAAGACTCATATGCCCTCACAGTGATCACAGATGTGCAGCTCTGGGAAAATTTGTCTTGATCATCCAGTGTCTACTTTAACCCCCGAAGAAATTCCATGTTGGTTTATATCTTTGAAAGTATTAAAATAGTAGTAAGTTAATGGTAGAAAGACAGACAACAGTGTGGTAAACAGAACAGATTTGTAAGCAATTCAAATTTATGAAAGCAGAAAAAAGCACCAGTGGTGACTGGCCAAGATACTGTTATTTACTGGCGCTACTTGTATAGGCTGATTGACATCGGGGTATGACAGCACCTACAAACAGGGGAGCCACTTTTTATGGCTATAAAAAGTGGTGCTATTATTTTTTTTTAATTCTAATATTATTATATTTTATTGTTAAATTTAATGGGGTGACATTGGTTGGTAACAATCAGACAGTTTTCCAATGGACAACTCCACATCACATCACCCATGCATTGCATTATGTGCCCAGCTCCCAGAATCAGGTCCCCCTCCAACCCGATATATCTGGTGCCCAC
>PVKE010038655.1:0-15353 GCA_004027555.1 Craseonycteris thonglongyai
TACACTGCCTTCCATAGTGGTTGTACCAATTCACATTCCTACCAGCAGTGTATGAGGGCTCCTTTTTCTCCACAGCCTCTGGTTTGTTTCTTTTAACACTTAATTTGTTGATGTACCAGAGAGCCTAATGCACTCTATCCCTCCCTCCCTTACCACCATAGCACAGACCTGGGGTGACAGAAACTCATGAAAGTCCCAAAGTTTTTGATTAGTCAAGTAGTAACCAAGGGTTCAAAAGCAGATCTTAAATAGAAAATCTGAAAATTTAAAATCTTAAATTTAACATCTGAGATTGTGAATTAAGAATCATTTATCCTGGCATGTTACAAATTGCTTATTTTAAAACTAAAAAAGATTTATATCTTTAGTAAATAGAAAATCAATTTTTTCATCTACTCAAATAAGTGTTAAACTAATATCTAAAGATTATCAATTTTAATGTATGACAAATCATTTGACTTTTCAAGTGGGAACACACCCCAGATACACACACAGGCCTACTTTTAAATGTTGGAAGGCAAATAATGATTTAGGGGATACTTGGAAGGAAAATCAACTTCTACCCTACGATCTTTGACCCATGCTTTCTTTCAACAATTATTATGTCTTGCCCTTCTCAATGTCTTATGTTAAAAGAAACTGTATACTTGAAGTTTGAAGACAGAAAATGTGACATATCATGTATATACTCCATCTAGTAAACACTAAAGAAATATTTGCTGAATGACTGGACGAGATACAATTTAAGGCTATTATACAAATATATTGTTTTGTTTGAAGCTGAAAAATTGCAAATATACCAAACATCTAAGAAGTAATCTGCCTCCTTCAATTGAATAATGAAACAACACATAGGGGCTTACATATGTAATTTCAGATTTCTATTATATCTGTGACCTTGGTTATAAATTTGGATAACTAAAGCACAATTTGTATCTATTTCCATATCCTTCAATTTCTCTATTCCTAGAATCATAATAACAAAGATAACTCTTAATGACCTTATAAAATGGTGGTGAGAAATAAATAATTAAGGTTATGGTTAAGCACTTTATGACTGAAACATAATGCACCCTCTTAAATGTTTGTGGTAGGTATTAAGCTGACCTTTCAGTAACCAATTAATTATTCAGATTCCACTGTCAACTAGAATAGTCCGGATAGTAATAATATTTCTTTGACATTGACACAAGCACAGCAATTATGATTTGCATATATGCAATGATTTTACATAACATTTATTAGATTTTATTTATGAAAAAGCTCTACCCCAACAACCCAAAAGATAGTATTAGAACAATAAAAATACAATATATTCCCAGTAGCTTAATTGGAATGTGTGTGATTGTAGCAAATCTTAACAGACCAAATGCTGAAAAAGTAAGCTTACAGTTTCAGGCTAGATTTATATTAGTTATTATACTTGTCTATTCATGATAAGGTTTAAAAATCTAGTTGAAATTTGACAATTTAGGTATAAAACCTGGTTCCTAAATTTGAAGTCTCATTTTGAGGCAGAAGCCCATCCAGAAACACACACTGTACAAAACACATGGGAGAAAATTTAACTTAAAAGTGTAGATAAAATTGCTTTATTCAGGATACTAATTTTACCTTTTTTTTCGCCCACTTCAAACATTCAACAAAAAAACAGCAGGAAATTCTTCCAGAGCTTTATGATGATGATGTAACATTAGCCTTGTTCTGCTGAGAGGATGATCAGAGATGGTAATGAGAGACAACATAACCTGACATTAGTCAGGTTATAAAAAAGATTCCTTCAAAAGATGAAATCTCCAAAGTGTAAAATTAAAATGTTACAAATTGCAGAAGACACTGTATCATCTCTTCCTGCAAAGGCATTAAAGTGTCACAACAGCATAAAAAGGAGGAGTTTGTTATTGCTGAGATGTGATAATGTTACACACACACACACACACACACACACACACACACGTGCGCGCGCGCGCATGCGCACGCATAAATACATATACATAATTTTTTTTCACGTAAGCACATTAAGTCACTCTTTTATCCAACTAAAAAGACTGAGTATGCCAGAAAGACACAGTTATCTATACTTCATGAGTTTGAATTCACCACATTTGGGAGACCCTTGGCACTGCTTTCTGATTCTTTGAAGGGCTGATGTGACCATTAATTCATCTTGAATTTCAAGTACATTCAATCAGATCAGGTTAGCACCATTATTTACTAGAGCAAGAAGATAAAATCCCTCTACATTCTGGTCATTCACAAAAGTAATAGTAAAGGTTTCATATAGAATGTCCCAAATTGGTCACAAGGTATTAAAGAAGAGGAAATAGAGAATTCCTACCCTACAACCAAGAGAGTGGAGTAGAATTCTGACACTGATAGAGACCATTTGCTGTCTCTGTGAGTGCCATGCTGTTTAGAAAGTCAAAATAAATTCAGCTTGAAGTGCGCACATCAAACACCATGAATGGAGCATTGTGATACATTCAAAAAGAAAACACATGACATAGGTCTTGGATTAGGAAATTCAAAACCCTAAAAATAAAAGTTTAAAACTTTCAAGTTCGCATATTCTCTTTTTATTCAAAAATTGAACATCTCCTTAGAAAAATGTCAAGTTGAATATGAGCATGTGTTTGTTATTTACTCTAGTATCGTCAGGAAAGATCTATTGAGAAGTACTTCTTTATCACCAGTCAGTCATTTTTGGATATTACTAAATTATGCACACACACAAAAAATGCTACATTGCCCCAAACTAGGATGACATCTTATTGTAACTCAGCAAAATACTCCTATCAAAGTGGGGGACTTAAATTCCATGACTCTCAACTCATGCTTTCTTTGAAAAAAAAAGCTAAAAGAGGTGGATTTAACAGTACTATTGGAATTCAAAGCATACATATAGGTGGTTGGGTAAGTTAATGTAATAAAATTGTACTATATTCACAATAAAACAAAAGTACAGTAAATTAATTTCCCTAGGATTTCACAGAAATGAGCCTTCTGTGTATAGAAAAATAGAGACATTGCAGGGAATCCTTAAAAGTTTAGGAGAATAATGACAAGTGAAGAAAAGGATTATTTTTTAAAATTCCAAAAAAATAGAGACACATAAAATGGCAAGCTATGAATGTGGGAAATATACTGGCTTCATTGAAGTTTTGATATATATTAAACCACATATCTTGCAAATCTCCAATTTCATGCTAAAGTGTTTGAATTTATTCTACAGGTAAAAACTGGAAGATTTTTGAGATAAGGAAAGGTCATTATGAACCAATCTGTGATTCTGGAAGAAAATTCTAGTAGTAGAATGAAGAATAAAGTTGAGTAGCAAGAAATTAAAAGCAAGAAGTAAAGTGCAAGTCAAAATGAATAGAAGTGTACAGGGAAAAAATACGAGACTACGGTAGTTTAACAAAAGACATTTTTGTGATAGAATACAGAGTTGTGAGTAGTCACATAAAAGAGAAAGAAAGAAGGATAAATTGTTATATCCTAGGCAACTTAAAGATTGATGTCATCACTAATAAAACTAATGGTCACAAAAATGTACATTATTTCATCAGGGATGAGAATGGGAGTAAGTTCAGAAAACCCATTTCATTTCAAACATATTGTGTTGAAGAAACACAGATATAGGCAAGTAAAGGTATTCATTAAGCCCTTGAAAGTTCAGATTGTCATCAAGGAGAATGCTTTGGACTAGAGAAGATGATTGGAGAGCTCTGAAAAAATGGTAATAATTGAAGTGATAGATATGAATGGGTTTGCCCAGTGCATGTAAGTCAAGATGGTTTATACAGCCCACTTGTCTCTAAAAATGATCAATTTATCACAAGCAGTGAGTATGACTCAACATTTTAAATCTGAGAGAAAGGTAGAAGGGAAGAGAGATGTTACTGATTAGAAGGAAGGTGACTAACCATGTTATTGTCAAATGCCTTCCTAACTAATGAAAGGTTATATTTTCTGTGTAATAAAAGCCTTTAGGAATCAAGAGTATATGGGTTCCACGAAAATACCTTTAGAAAACAAAGGAGGGGACAAAAACCTAACTTTTTCAAAATGAGATGCAAATGGCCTTATAAATATATCTCTTTTGAGAAAGTTTGTCAGAAACATTTTATTTTTAGAAACACTGCCATCTGAAATTTTAATAGTTCTGTAAGAAGCCAGGATAGCTCACAGGTTGAGCAAGTGCCTCGCCAACCCATGTGCTGAACTGTGGCACTGCTGGTAACTACTGAGATGGTAGGGAATGTTCTTGCCTCCCATGTGGAAGGCCCTCAGTTTGGTTCCTGACCCATGAGGCCCCACGTCCACCTGTATGGAATGAAACCATGTCACAACTAATGATGTATAACTATTGAGACAGTTCCGGGCCCTCCTCCCTTCTCTCTCTCTCTCTTTCTCTCATATGCACTCAAACAATAAAATAAATTTTAAAAAATTATATATATATATATATATATATATATATATATATATAAATTTAACAGTTCAATAAGTATTAAAGAAATTGTTTTAAAGTAGATGATAGAGTATATTTGGATTAATAGTACAGCAATAGCTGGAGTGCTTGTGGAGTTTTTATTATAAGATCAGATAATGATAACAGAAAAAGTAAATGAACAAATAGAAATTTCCTTCTAGTTAATCGGCTTGACTTCTGTGGTCTTATTCAAAATCTTTATAAATAAAGACATAAAAAATACTAAGTACCTAAGTCATTATTAAACACAGGCTCTCTTCTTACCTTTTGGCTTTACTAACCTGAACATCTTTACCCCTGAATGTATATTTGCTATCATTTCCTACAAAATAAAATCTCTAATCTATAACAAAAGAGATTAATCATAGTTATATGATTATAAATTTGATTTTATATATGTGTGTGTATATGTATATCATGTCTTCAGTTTGTTCCTTTGAAATAAATTTGTATTTTGCAATGGGTATAGTAGAAAAGGTGATAAATTATTCATATAAGTACTTAGAAAACCTCAGCCTCTGCTCTTTTTTATTTGTCACGTCTGCCACTCTCCCCAAACTTAGGTTATGAAAAAAGACTTTGTCTCAGGCTTTTTTGTCTTTCTTGTTTTCCCTACCACGCAGAGCGATGCTTGCTTTGTTTCTGACCTGTTTTATAGGCTTTGGGAAATCAGGGATAGGAGACCTCTATAAGAAGAGGTGGGGCCAATATTCAGACAAATCCTTGTTCTGGGGGCCAATGACAGTTTTCAGTGGGTTTCCGTCTGCTTAGATGGTGTATGTTTTGTGAAGATAGCTAAAGATATTGAATATCAACCTCAAGAAGAAACTAGAACAATGTTTCTCAAACTATCTGTGCTAGAAGGCCAGGTTTTTTTTCTTTTCTACCCATCACAGACCAACATACACTTTTAAATACAATAAAAATAAAATAAAACTGTAATTAAAAAAAAGACAAAAATTAAGCCCATATTTATTATTAGATTCATCAAAGGAACTTATCATTTGCTGTAAAAGGTTCTAAGTGTTTCCTCTTTATTTTTGTACTTTTCTCATTGCTATTGACAGCAAAATTTCTAGGGTCAGCATGAATCTGCCCAGCACTCAATAGTAGCTCTGCCCTGGAAGATATTGTACTGAAGAAGGAAGAAGGAAAATCATAGGTTCAATAAGGATGAAAGAGCCAAGAGTACTTTAGCTTAGAGGGAAGTCAGGGAGGAAAAAATAGTGCTTAAAGACAGGCTTTGGTGGCATCCACTTTGAAAAACAATTTTAGGAACTACTGCTTTGGTTAAAAATTGGAATTGACTTTTTTGAAAAAATACTGACCAAAGAATGGATCTCAACCCTTACTTTTGATTGTTGATTTCTTTATTGAATTTGACACTTAATGACACAAATGTGCAAATACAATTTGGTTAGCCTTATGTTTAGCAGAGGAAGTACTACCTCTGTGAGCACATAATGCAACACATAGACAATGTAGTGTAGAATTGTATACCCAGAATCTGTGTAATTTTTACCAACCAATGTCACCCCAATAAATTTAACAATTAGTAAAAAATTAAATAAAATAAAAACACATAAAATTAAATTAAAATAAAAAGAATGAAGAAGAATGTTTCTCCTGAATTGAAGTAATAAAGAGTTCCCCATAAGAAGAAATCTAGACTTTGAGACTTGAGAGTTAACTAAGAAATTATCATGCTAAGTGAAACAAGTCAAATAGAAAGAGCAACATGATTTCATTCATATGCGGGAAATGAAACTGAAAATTACAAAGGAACATGACTAACAAAAAAAGACCCATGAACACAGGCAGCAGTTTGGTGGTTACCAGAAGGTAGAGGAGGAAGAAGGTGGTAGACGGAGAGGGACTCAAATATACGGTGATAAAAATAGAATTGACTCTGGGTGGTAAACACAAAAACCAATATACACATGAAACCTATATAATTTTACTAACAAATGTCACCCCAATAAATTTAATGAAAATTTTTGTAATCGGTGGAGTGAAAAACATGGGGAAAAAAGTGTTCTAGAATAAATCAATAAATTAAAAAATGAATGAATGATCAACAACTAGCACTTTGCAATCAAAGGCATTTTAATGTGGATGAAAGATAACAGTGAAAGTGGACAATAACATCATTTTTAAAATTAATTAATTAACCAACCACAAACCATATTTGCATTTTCTCACCTAAAGTTTTCTGAAATATAGGCTGAGTTCATTAAACACTGTGTGTGTGTGTGTATATATATATGTATATATATATACACACATATATATAAATATATGTATATACGTATATATATATGTATGTGTGTGTGTGTATATATATATATATATACACACACACACACACACACACACACATACATCCAATATCTGCTTGGTATTAGGCTACATTATGTTGTATGCTGAAGATGAAGTTATTATGAAGATTTAAACCTCAAATAATTTTACTTCAATATTTCAAAACTAGTACCGCAGATAGCAAAGCCAGGGTAAGCAGAGAATTTTTAAAGAGCAAATTAAATCTTCAAAGAAACCAGAGTTTCAGTAGTAAATTTATTTTTTATTGTTGTAAGAAAGATGATGGTGGTTTATTTTATTTTAATTAACTTTCTTTTTCTTCACATGCTATTTAATCTTGCTAAAATCCTGGTGAAGAAATAAAAATTTCTATAAAGACTGTATGAGTTCGAATTCAGAAAAAGTGAGGTAACAAAGCTTAGAAGCCACTTTACACAGTGAATGCAAAACACACGCATACACATATACACACAACAAATAATTTGGGCTACAAAAGAAATTTACCGGTAAATAGCAGTCACATGAATTTTATGTGTCTAAAGAAGACAAAATACATCCCTGAACATCCTGGTTCTCTGCCTCTACAGTCTTTTGCTTTTTTCATTTGAGCTATTATACTTTTTACCACCATCTCCCTCTATCCCAAACCCCATCTCAAAGTCAATCTTGTACTCAAAGAAAAAAGAAAACTTCAGGGGAAGCTGGGATGGCTCAGTGGGTAAAGTGCACGCTTTGCAGCACCTGGGACCAAGGATAGAATTCTGGCCCCAGCCTGAGCAGACCCATAAGCAGAACTGGAGTGTGCTTCCTGTGTGGGAGGCCCTTAATTCAGTTCTTTCTCCCTCTCCTCCACCCATCCCCACCCCTGGTGCAGCTCCTGGCTCAAGAGGGTGCACTTCCCACGCAGGAGGCCTCCAGCCCAGTTACCTCCTTGCACAGTCCCAGCTCACCTGTGTGGAATGAAACCATGTGGAAAACTGATGACATACAACTATGAGACTGCTCTGGGCCCTCCCCCTTCTCTGTGTCTCTATCTCTGTCTGTCAAAAACAATAAAATAAATCAAAAAAGAAAGAGAGAGAGAGAGAAGGTAGGAAGGAAGGAAGGAAGGAGGAAGGAAGGAAGGAAGGAAGGAAGGAAGGAAGGAAGGAAGGAAAGAAGGAAGGAAGGAGTGGAAGCCACTTACATTTTAAAAAAAAGTAAGAAAATAGAAAACTTCAAAGCTGAGCATTTCAAATAGTGAAACAGTGCTAAGATGAACTGGTTAGTAACTTTTCTGATCACAAGAATAACACATATCACACAATAATGCATAATGATCCTTTATTTATATAAACTCTAATCTTTCTAACAATTTTATTTGGTATGTATACCATTTTCCATCAAAGAACCTGAAGCTCAAAGAGCATAGGCAACTAACCAAAATGGCTAAGTTAATATTCAAGTGAGAATTTAAAAATAGTTCTCTCTGATCCCAGATACCATGATCTTTCTACAAATGTATTGATCTCCTGAAAGGTGAAAACAGAAGCAACTTAATAACACTTTTTCCCTTGGAAATGTTCAGTTTTACCGTATCTTTATTTCCGACAATTCACCCAGAATCTTGTTCTAGTTTCTAGGGAGCTTCTTAAAAGGGATTTTGTTGTTGTTGTTGTTGTTGTTTTCTCTCTTTCCAACGCAAATTCTCCATAATTGTATTACACTATATTAACTACAATTTTAAAAGTTTAAACAGGAAAGGTAATTGTGGCAGATACCACTAAAGTGACTTATTCCCTTTTGAGCCCAAAGCTAGGCAATATATATTAGCTGCTCTTGCAGTACCATCCAACAGAATGGAAATTATAGGTATCAATTCAAGATGTGGCCCAGAAAGTCATGAGTGCCTGAATCCATTATTGAAGTGTTGTGATTGCACAGGACTTGCTCATCATATTCTCATACCTAGACATAGGAGGCAGGATCAACCCCACATTAACCACATAGATCAAAAATAAGCGGTCATTTCACAAAGAGATGTTCGACAGAAAACCATATGTTCAGTGCATCTGGAATATATATATTTGTTAAATGTATTGGGGTGACATCGGCTAGTAAAAAATTGCGTAGGTTTCAGTTGTACAATACCACAATCCATTATCTATGTGTTGTATTATGTGTTCACCACCCAGAGTCAGTTCTCTTTTTCTCACCATATACTGTATTGGACTCCCCTCCCTCTCCCACCTCCAGCTTCAACCCTCAGGTAACAACTAAACTATTGATTGTGTCCATAAGTTTTTATTTCTTTGTTGCTTTCAGTTTTATGTTTCACATATGAGTGAAGCCATATGGTCATTCTTTTTTTTTCTGTCTGGCTAATTTTGTTTAGCGTAATGATATCAAGATCCTCATTGTGACAAATAGCCTTACTTTAACTTTTCTTATAGCTAAGTATTATTCCATTGTGTAAGTGTACCACACAACTTCTTTATCCAGTTATCTATCAAAGGATACTTTAGTTGTTTCCATGACTTGGCCACCATGAACAGTGCTACAATGAACATTGGGATATATATATATATATCATTGTGGAGTAAGGTTTTTAATTTTTTTGAGTAGATATCCAGAAGGGGGTTGGTCTGGTTGTATGGTAACCCTATTCTTAATTTTTGTAGCTCCTCTTTACTTTCTTCCAAAGCAATTATGCAAATTTTCATTTCCAGAAGCAGTGTTTGAGGGTTCCTTTTTCTCCACAGCCTCTGGAACACTAGTTATTCTTCATCTCATTGATAATAGCCCTTCTAACAGGTATGAGGTGGGGTATCTCATTGTGATTTTAATTTGCATTTTCTTAATAAGTAATGAAGTTGATCTTTTTTTTTTCATGTATCTGTTGGCAATTTGTGTGTCTTAATGTGAGAAGTGTCTGTTCAAGACCTCTACTCATTTTTTAATTAAATTATTTCTTTTCTTTTTTTTTTGAGTTGTATAAGTTCTTTCTATATTTTAGAAATTAGCCCCTTACCAAAGGTATTGTTTGCAAATATTTTCTTCCATTTGAGCTTTTTGTTTGTTTGTTTTTATTTGCTTTTTGCTTTGTTTGTTTGTTTGTTTGTTTCTGTTTTGTTTTATTTTGTTTTTCACTATGCAGAAACTTTTTAGTATGATATAGTACCACTCACCAATTTTGGCTTTTACTTTCTTTGCTTTTGAGGTAAAGTTCATAAAATCTTCTCTAAGCCAAGTTCAATAAATTTAGTACTGATGTATTCTTCTATGCAGTTTATTGTTTCTGGTCTTACATGGAGGTCTTTAATCCATTTTGAGTTAATTTTGGTATACAATGTCTCACAATTAAGTTGGCAAACTTGCCACTGTGGTCTTACATTGGGTGCACTGTACAATCAACTCAGTCAGGTTTCATAACCTTGGTATATCAGAGTCTCACAGCTGTGTTTGTATTGACGTGTGGCAGTATTTTGTTGAGTGGCAATCATTATTGTTGCTGCATGTTTTTGTGTGCCAATGGGAGAATGTCAGAGCTTGAATTATAGCAATGAACAAACATTAATTTTCTTGTGAAACTTGGCAAGAGTGGAGGTGAAATCAAGGACATGGTAAATTTTGTGGAGATAATGCCATGAAGAAAATGGCAATGTACAAATGGATTAAATGTTTTTTTGAGAGGAGACAAAGCATTACTGAAGAAAAGAGGTCAGAGCAACCAGTAAGGAGAGGAACTGACAAAAAACATTACAAAATTTGTCAAATTGTGTGTCAAAACTGTCAGCTGTCATTGAGAAACATAGCAGACCAAGTAAACATTGATAGAGAAACAGTTAGAAAAATCTGAACTGAAAATCTTGTCATTAGAAAGCTATGTGCAAAAAGAGCTCTGCAGGAGCTTGCTAACCAAAAAAAATCAAACGAGAGTTGAAGGTTGCCAAGACATTTTGGAGAGGCAAGATGATGTATTATGCTGTGTTTTCATTGGTGATGAAACATGAATGTATCAAAACAACCCCAAAACAATGTATCAAAGTACACTATGGAAGTCAGGCAATTTTCCATGACCAAAGAAGTTCTGCCAGTCCAAATCAAGATCAAAACGATGTTGTTAACTTTTTTCACATCAGCGGGATTGTTGATGATCAATTTGTACCAACAGGATAAACAGTCAACCAAGTTGACTATTTGGAAGTGCTCAAAAAGCTACAGGAAAGTGATGAAAACTACCTGAAATTTTTACGCACAACTCATGGCTCTTATACCACGACAATGTGCCAGCTCACGTAGCACTTTCTGTGACAGAGTTTTTAGCTAGTAAACAAATAACTGTATAGGAACATCCTCCCTACCAACCTGACTTGGCTCCAATTGACTTTTTTCTATACCCAAAGATAAACAAAATATCGAAAGCAAAACATTATGATGATATTCAAAACATCAAGGATATAATATGACAACCAATTTGATGGCCATTCCAAAAAATAGACTTCAAAAATTTCTTAAAGAGTGACTGTGGACTAGGTGCTGGTGTCAGTGCATAGTTTCCTAAGGGGAGCACTTCAAAGATGACCATATTGATAGTTATCATTGAGGTATATAGCACTTTTTCTAAAATGAGTTCATGAAATTAATTGCCAGACCTCATATGGTGACAGTTCGCAGTTCAGACTCGTTCTTTTGCATATGGTTTTCCAATTTTCATAGCACAATTTCCTGAAAAAAGCTTTTTTTCTCCATTTGATCTTTTTCACTCCTTTCTCAAAAATTACCTGTCCATATATTTGTGGGCTTATTTCTAGGTTTTTGATTCTCTTCCTTTGGTGTGTGTGTTTATTTTTCTTCTAGTATGAAACTGTCTCAATTATTGACACTCTGTAGTATAGATTGAAATTGGGAAGTGTGATTCCTCCAGCCTTTTCTTTTTTTGTAGGATTGCTGTGGCAATTTGGGGTTGCTTGTGACTCCATACAAATCTGATGATTTTTTAATATATTTCTTGAAAGAACGTCTGTGAGATTGCATTAAATTTGGATATTGCATTGGATAATATGGCCATTTTAACTATGCTGAGTCTTCCAATCCATGAACATAGAAAACCTTCCATTTCTTTATGTCCTCTTCAATTTCTTTTAATAATGTCTTATAGTTTTCAGTGTATAAATCTTTGATGTTTTTTGTTAAGTTTATTCCTACGTGGTTCATTCTTTTTGTTGTGATCACAAAAGGTATTGTTTTTTTCATTTTTTCTAAAAGTTTCATTGTTGGTATGTATAAATTAAATACATTTTTGTACATTAGTTTTGTATCCTTCAACTCTACTACATTCATTTATTGCTTCTAATAGTTTTTTTGTGCACTATTTAGAATTTTCTATATAAAAGATCATGTTATGTGCAAAAAGTGACAGTTTAACTTCTTCTGTCCCAATTTGGATGTCTTTTACTTTTTATCTTGCCTTATTGCTCTGGCTAGAACTTCAGGTACTATGTTGAATAGCAATGGCAACAAGAGACAGCCCTATCTTGTTCCTGATTTTTAGAAGAATAAGATTCAGTTTTTCTCCATTCAGTATGACATTAGCTAAAGTTTGTCATAGTATGGCTTTTATTATTTTGAGGTACTTTTCTCCTATACCCATTTTATTATGTATGATTAAGTGTTTTGGTCATAAATGGATGTTGAATCTTCTGAAATGCTTTCTCTGCATCAATTGATATAATTATATGGTTTTTATCTTTAATTTTGTTTGTGTGGTGTACCACATTGATCAATTTGCCTACATTGAGCCATCTTTGTGCTGCTGCGATGTATCCCACTTGATAATGATATATCGCCTTTTTAACCCTTTACTGTATTCTATTTGTTAGTATTTTGTTTAGGAATTTTGCATCTATGTTCATCAGAAATTTGATCTAGTTGTGTGTGTGTGTGTGTGTGTGTGTGTGTGTGTGTGTGTGTGTGTGTGTTTGTGCTTACCAGGCTTTGGTATTAGGGTAATGTTGGCCTTGTTTGATGATTGAGAAAGTATTGCCTCTTCAATTAATTTTGGAAGAGTTTGAGAATAGGCATTAATTCCTCTTCGAATGATTGATAAAACTCATTGGTGAGACCTTCTGGTCTTGGGCTTTCACTTTTGGGGTGGCTTTGGATAATTGTTTAAATTGTCTTACTGTTTATTCATCTATTTAGATAATCTAATTGTTCTTTGTTCAGTCTAGGCAGACTATATGTTTCTAGTAACTTGTCCTTTTCTTCTAGGTTGTTAAATTTGTTGCCATATAACCTTTCATAGTATTCTCATATGATTCTTTGTATTTCTGTGGTATTAGTTGTACTTTCTCCCCTTTCATTTCTAATTTTGGTTATTTGTGTCTTTTTTCTTTTTCTTCTAGTAAGCCTAGACAGGGTTTGTCAATTTTATTGATTTCTTTTTTAAGAACCAGCTCTTTGTTGCATTAATTTTTTCTATTGTTTTTCTGCTATTTCATGTAGTTCTGCCATACTTTTTATTATTAGCTTCTTTCTGCTGACTTTTGGGATGTTGTTGTTGTTGTTGTTCTTCTTCTTCTTCTTCTTCTCCTTCTTCTAGTATTTTAAGATGGGATGTTAGGTTATTTACTTGTGATTTTTCTAGTTTCTTGAGAGAGACCTGTAATAATATATTTTTCCTTCTTATTACCGCTTTTGCTATGCTCCAGTAATTTTGATATGTTATGTTTTCATTGTCATTAGTTCTATGTATTTTTTTTATCTTCTCTTTTATTTCTTCTTTTTTTATTGTTAAATTTATTAGGGTGACATTTGTTAGTAAAATTTACAAAGGTTCCAGAGGTACAATTCTACAGTTCTTCATCTATGTGTTACAATATGTGTTCACCATCCAGAGTCAGCTTTCTTTCCAAACCCATATATTTAGCTCCCCCTCCTTCCTCTGCTACACCCCTCCCTCCTCTCCCATGCCCCTCCCTCCTTACCCTCAGGTAATAACTAAACTATTGACTATGTCCATGAAGTTTTGTTTCTTTGTTGCTTTCAGTTTTATATTCCATGTATAAGAGAAGTCATATGGTTTTGAGCTTCTTTTGTCTGGCTTATTTTATTTAGCATGATGGTTTCAAGTTCCTTCCAAGTTTTTGCAAATGGCCATATTTCATTTTTCTTATCGCTGAGTAATATTCCACTGTGTATACGCACCACAGCTTTTTTATCCAGTCATCTATCAAAGGGCACTTTGGTTATTTCCATGACTTGGCCAATGTGAACAGTGCTGCAATGAACATTGGGGTACATATGTTTTACGAACTAAAGTTTTCAAGCTTTTGGAGGTAGATACCCAAAGGGGAATTGCCAGATCATAGGGTAGCTCCATTCCTAATTTTCTGAGGAATCTCCATTCTGTCTTTCACAGAGGTTGTACAAACTTGCATTCCCACCAGCAGTGTATGAGGGTTCCTTCTTTTACACTGCTTCTCCAGCACTTGTTTCTTGTTTTGTTGATTATAGCCATTCTAGCAGATTTGATGTGGTATCTCATTGTGGTTTTGATTTACATTTCCCTGATAGCTAATGAAGTCAAGCTTGATCCAATCATTTCCTAATATGTTGTTGTTTAATCTGTGCATATATGTGGCTTGTTCTGCTTTTTTTTTTGCAATTGATCTTAAATTTCAAAGCTTGTGGTTACCAAATACATTTGGCATGATTTTAAACTTCTTGAATTTGCTGAGGCTAGCTTTATGACCCAGCATATGGTTTATCCTTGAGAATGTTTCATACACACTAGTAAAGAATGTATAGTCTGGTATTGTAGAATGGAGTGTCCTATAAGTGTCATTTATGTCCAATTGCTAAATGTATCATTTAAAGCTGTTGTCTTATTTTCATTTTGGATGATCTGTACATGGCTGTCAAGATGGTATTTAGCTCCTCTACTATAATTGTGTTTGTCAATTTTTCTTTCTAGATCTGCTAGTAGTTGCTTTGTAAATTTTGGTGCTTCTAATTGAAGGCATATATATTAATGAGTGTCATGTCTTCTTGTTTTATTTTCTCTTTTATTATTATGAAACATTCATCTTTGTCTCTTATTACCCTTTATCATCCTGAAGTCTATTTTGTCAGATATAAGTATGGCTATTCCTGCTTTTCTCTGATGCCATTTGCATGGAGTATCACTTTTCACCCTTTCACTTGATTCTGTATTTGTCCTTGTTGCTGAGGTTTGTGTCTTCAAGGAAGCATAAGTTGTATTTTGGGTTTTTTTTAATCCAGTCTGCTAATCTGTGCCTTTTTATTGGTGAGTTCATTCTACTTACATTTAGTGTGATGATTGATATATGAGGACTTCTATGGTCATTTTATCTTCTGCTTTCTGGTAGATCACTGTCCCAATTTATTCTTTGATTTTTTTTCTGTCAGTCGTTTTCATTTGATGGTTTTCTATGACTTTCCCTTGTTTCCTTTTGTTTGTTTGTTTGTTTGTTTGGTTGGTTGGTTGTTTGGTTGGTTGGTTGGTTATATGTCTTAGTTCTGTGGGGTTTTTTGT
>PVKE010038656.1:0-15352 GCA_004027555.1 Craseonycteris thonglongyai
GTCGTCTGTTGGACCCAAACATTTGTTCTCATCCAGGCAGACACCCATTATTCGTAGAACCTCAGACACCTGCCAGCTGGTGAGTCATCTAGTGCTCTGGCTTCAGAGGCTGCTGCATAGCTGGGGCATTTAGGCTTGAAATTGTTAAATCAAGTGTGATAAACTCCTCTGATGTACAGTTTGGTATGTATAAATAATATACACTAAACTGACCAGCTTTGAGATGATGGAAGGAAGACAGTTTTAGCTCTTGCCCTTAAAAACAGACTTGTCCCCATTTCCTTGGTCCTGACATTACTACTCTTATGTTGTTACAACTTTCCCTGCTATATGAACATTAATTAATGTTGGTTGACACCACCACAGAATGAGACACCTTGGCTTTATTGCAACACAAATTGTTAGTTTTATAAAAATAGCTTAAGAAGTGAAAGTTGGAAGTTTATTAATAGGAAAGTGAATTCATTTTTTAAAATTTCACTTCACAAAAATTCCTGATCCGTTAACACCTGAAAGTAGCTTCTCATAAAAATTGTGTGGCTCTCTTCCTTAACTACAAATGGGTATCCTGTTAGTTTCTGTTTGCTCACTGTGTCTTCAATGAGGTAAAAATAGAATTGAGTTTGTGATTTTTGGAGAAGGTGACTAGAAGAAATTTTATAGTTTTTGACTGTGTGCTATCAAGTAGCCAGACATCCAGACCTGTGTGCTCTATTCTTTAGTGTAAGGGTGGCCAACTCATCCTGGTTTTATTATAAAACTGAATGTCCCAAGTCCCACCTAGGAGCTCCCTCATTTCCAACCAAACTCAGAACAGTCACTCTATCTTAGTTTATTCTCTGCATCCCTAAGAAGGCCTCGCTAGGTTGTTATTGATCATTTTGGATAGAAGGAGCTTTTGTCAGAATGTCAGAATGTATCAGGTTAGCTCTTTCTCTTTAAGAAATGGTTGTCATATTTGTCTTAGTGGTCCTACGTACTGCCAGCTTACTTACCTCTCAGAAATAAGACATGGATTTTAAACTGGTTTATTTAAAAGTTCATTCTAAGGACTTTTGTGATTTTTTATTGGTAAATATATGTTGAGATCATATGTAGGTAATAAATGTGAGACAATTGGGTAGATATTTGTGGCAAATGAGGCAAATAGGTAGATAATCAAACCTCCTACAAGTTGGTTCTGGCTTAAGAGAAACCACTCAATTTTTAAAAAAAAAGTATTGGGCTTTGGCTTTATATTGAGTTCTTTAGAGAAATCACTGTCCAACTTTAGTATTTTATCTCATAAAAACAGTTAAAGTCAAATATTAATACATGGTATGTTCTTTCTCATATTGAAAAAGCTGATTTTATAAGTTAGGCAAATTTATTTACTAAGGAGCTAATTTTTTACAAACATAATATCACATATATTAATAAGCCTAGAGTGTTTGAAAAGATCACAAAATTATTTCAGTTCATTTAAGTATAATTATTGCTTTTATTAAATTTTAAACTCCTAGATACTCATTAAAGAAGAAAAGCCAAGGTCCATGGTCTAATGAACATTGGTAATTAGGTTTCAGAATTGACTCTATCAAGGACCAGCTTTGTAATTTTAGGCAAATATCTTGGACTTAATTTGCTTTTGTTCTTTAATAGGAATGATAATACTCAACTTCCTCATAGGATTGACATGATGATAATAGGTAATGGGTGTATTTTTAAAGTTAAAAGTACTATAAAGCATAGAATTTTAGTATCAGAAATAGTATTTAATTCCTTTAACAATAATGGGGTGGCATTTTCTTAAGAGTAAGAGCTGTAAGAAATCATATCATAAATTTTAAATCTACCCCACTAACTAGCTGAGAAGTAAATATAATGAACTTTTATGTTCAAATTATCAAAGCTCTACTAAATGAAGTAGATATTTAAGTTTTATAATTTATTGTAAGTTTATAATAAATGAATTTAGTATTTATTTATTAAAGCTAACAATATTTTAGTATTAAGGAATTATAAATAGCCATACTTAGGCATTACCTTCTTTGATCAGGTTCAGTGAATATTGGAAGACAACCAGTTAGCTGTCTTAACAGCTGCATTGTTATTTCATTATAGCAGATGTGTTTGTTTTGGTTTTGGGGTACTTTACATTTCATTTCAATCTAGATATTAAAATTTTATGCCAATTTAAGTTAGGACAAATTTATTACAAGATATTGCTTTCAATTAAATTAGCTTCGTAATCTCATGGCGCTGCCAAGAAACCAGTGATGTAGAGAGGAAAGAAAGCATAGGGTTTTGCGTCAGTTTATATTTGAATTGTGACTCCACTACTTACTGGGTGTTTAATTTCTTTGACCTTAGGTTGGCTTATTTGCAAAATGGGTACCATAGTTGCATCTGTTTCTAAAGGTTGTGCAGATTGAATAAAACACTATATAAAACATGCCTACCTTAGTGACTAATATATATTAGATGTTGAAAAAAAGTTATTTACAACCCTACCATTCCAAACACACATGCTTGTATAACCAAAGTCTAATCTTTGTTTTCCTTTGTCCCATAGGGACCTCTTGAGGGAAAAAGGAGAAAGTCAGTGTATTATTTTGCTTATCTTGAAACCCTATCTGTATCTGGGGTAATACTTCTAGATTGTGGATTCTTAGAAATGTGTTCATATCTAATATTGTCCAAGAAAAGTAGTAAATGAACAGGAATATCATGAGTTAATAATAAAGAATACATTAGTTATAGAAGTCTTCAGCTTCCTGTAGTCTAGGTACTATTCAGACCTTTCTTAATCTATCCCATCCAGGTTTAGAAGGATTGTTACTATTCAGTAGGATAAAGAACTGCCCTGCTACATAAGATTCATATATCAGAATTCATCTTGGAGTTCTTTAGTTGGTCCTACTTAAAATATATGGTTTGCTTCTCTAGGAGGAAAGACTAGTTGCCTTAGGTAGTTGAGGCTCTGTTGAGAACAGTTATTGCTCAGAAGGGAAGTATGTGGAAGAGAGTGGTTCCCTAATAAATTATTTTTATTTTTTCATGTCAAAAGAAGAAGAAAGGCAATTAGCAGCTACTGTCTGAGGGGTATTTTGCTTGGTACAAGTATATTTTCATTTAATCCTCACAGTACATCTGAGGTAGGCTGGTGGTATTATCCTAAGTTTACAGAGAAGGAAATTGGAAACAAGTGTCAGCTGCGATTTATGAACTATTTTTGCTGTTTGTGTATGTGTGAGGGGTGGGTGGTTCTGTTTTGTTTTCATATTGTCTAACCTCTAAAATGTAAAAAGATTGTTAGCCATTTACATTTAAATGTAAACCCTATACATTTTAAATAGGACCAATTACAGTTTTTAAGATAACAGAGATCTGAACTCAGATTAATTTGGCTCCAGGGTTTATGGTGGGCCTTGGAAACTACAAAAATGAATAAAACATCATCATCTTAATTGATCTTGCAGACTATTAAAAATGGTTGACATGTAAGTTCAGATAGTACTCATATAGTTACATGGATTCCAGGTGAGAGAATGACTTAATGCTAGAGAAGGCTTTCCAGAGGAGGTGGCCTTTGAGTGAATCAGATGGTTAAGGATAAGTGAGGCTCCCAGGTGTGTAAGAAAGACAAGCCTTCAGGACTATAGCTGTGGGCAAAGCTTGCACAAAAGCATATATGTAGAGAGTGAGGGAGTGTGGCATTTTAAAGCTAAAAACAGGCTTTCAGTTTAGGATTTTTCTCTGTAGGGAATAGGTATTTTAAAGCAGAGATGACTGGAAGGATATAATAATTACACAGTTTTAAGAAGCATTCTGAAGGTAATGCTAGAGGTTGGTGTTGCAGAGAACTCTAGGTTTTTGTTTTGTTTTGTTTTCTTAAAATCACCAAATAATGCAGGGTTCTCTTTTGACATATAATGGCTTAGTCTAAGTGACATAGTTAACATAATTATTTCATATTTAAGAAACATCTTTTAATTTAAGTGTATCTTCCACTAAAAACCACCTATTCAACTTTCATACAAAATTTGTATAATAGTTCTAAAGACACACCTAGATATTTAGTGTGAATATTTTAGATAATTAGATGTATAGAAAAAGTAATATTGTTTGTATGGGCGCGAATACTATTCAAATGATCTTAACATTAAGTTTCTCGAGCCAACTTATTTATTTTTTATTACATAACAAGACATGTTTATCATAGAAAATTTAAGAAATAATGAAATGAAAACAAACATTACCTCTAATCAGTAAGCAAAGATAAACTTTTTTGGGTTGTATAACATTCCAGTTACTAAACAAGATTTTATCATTTATATTTTAGAGCTCTAGTCAACCAATGACTACATTTAATACTTCTTTTTAAAAAATGGGTTTCTGTCTTCTTATATTTTATTGACTGAATTACCATGGCACATTGAGAGTTGGTTAATTTGTTATTACACTATATTCTGATTCACTTAATACCTAAAATAGCTGCTTCAGGCTTAATTTTAATTGCTATTACTCTTCTTACTATCAACTAAACATTGCTCAGAATGCTAAAGCAAAAAGCAACCTTAAAAACTGATTTGCCTTCTCGTTTTACAAATGAGGAAACTTGTCTTTCGAGCTTTTGTTTCCAATGCTTATTTGTTTAGATTTTCTTTTGTTTCCAATGACCTGTTAGTGTAGCTTTTCTTTTGTTGAGCTCACAGTTGATTCTCGTCATCTTTCCTCTGGTCAGACTCTGCTTCTCCATCGCTCAGCCAGTGGTACAAAGAAAAGGGAAGCTGATGAGAGAAGGTAGCATGTGCCCGAGAGGTAGAAGGAGCCTGCGTATGTCTGGGTATGATCATATAACCAGCCTGGAAGGAAGGAATGATTCCTGTTAGCAAAGCAAACCTGTGTGTTAGTCATTCGCAGCTATGAACTGCTCTTGGAATTAGGGAGCCTCCTGTTCTTACCAATCTGTATTGTAACCCATTAGGAAGTTAGTCAAGCTGCTTACCTGTCTTATTTTCTATTGATAAATTTAAGTCATTCCATCTGAGTTAGGGACTTAACTCATCTTTAATCTTATAAAGGAAGTTGGAGAAAATTAGGGACCACATATAACTTCACTTTATGATGAATCTTACTAGAAGGCCACAATTCTTATAAATAAAATGATTGTGAATTACTACTGTTTTCCAGAGAAGAAAGTGAGAGAAGTGATTTTCTTTTTTCCTTCACTGAACAAATATTTGAGTACTTAATTTATGTTCCCAGTAGTGTGCTAGGGGTTGAGGATACAGTAGTGAACCAAAGCAGACATGATTCCTGTCTTCTCAAACTGTACAGTGTAGTGGGGAGTTAGATATTACCCACATAAATTACACAGTGATAGGGCTATGGAGACTGATAGCATATGAAAAGGAACTGACTACTTGGTCCAATGGATTAAACAATGACTAATTTGCCCTGAAATCAAAATGCTCTTTTAAAGCAAGAATGGGGAGGCAGGTCCTCAAAACTATTTGGCAAATGGCACGTACTTTAACTTTTAAGGGGAACAATGTATTTTTTCTAAACTAGTGGCAGAGCATATTTGTGCAAGGTACCGGTATTTAAAGTGTTGCAGAAGTCAGTCCTGTGAAAAAGTCAGCGTAGTGTTATTATGAAATTAGAGCTTTGTATGCATAGTATGTTTGTAGATGCAAACTTACATTATGGCTTTTATATTTAAAATCCTTAAAAACAATCTTAAGAATTTAAAGCTATTATTCTCATCATTTATTTAAAAAAAATGTTGGTGCTATATACTGCACTGTTCTGGATTCTAGGGACATACTCATGAACAGAAGAGGTGAAAATGTCTGCCCTTATGGAGCTTTTAAATTGAGTCTTTTGATTTTCATTCATATCTTGGAACATGATTTCTCACTGCATGTGTAGAGTGTACCTTTTTTTGGGAGGGGTTCTGGTTGTGTATGTCTGCCTCCTTTGTCCTCTTTGTTCTTTTATTTGGCACTGACATACAGACTTTTAATTTTGTTTCATTGGCTCTGTGTTTCCTGTTTTAATGCAGATGAATGAATGGAATGTTTTATAGCCTCTTAAATTCACCAAACTTTAAGTTGCTTTTTACTTACTGACTCCTTGTTTGATTGGTGACCTAATTAAATGTTTCTTGGAATTAAGCAGAATGGAATGAAACCTCCTAGGACAAGGCCTTGTATTATGTTGATTATGATTGACTTTTATATATCTAAGAATAGGTTTCTCAACTCCTAGAAATTTCTAGAAAGGAGAGAGTGTGGAAAGCAGCAACATTCCCTTATTATCCTTTGTTGTTCTTGCCTTAGTCCCACCAGCACAGCAGATTTACCAGAATATGCCTAACCTGTGGATTATGAGACGGGGGTATCAAAAATGATGTTCTGGGAAAAGACTAGGGATTCTTGGATATAGAGAAAGAGTGCTGCTAAAAGGTCAGGAGGGCACAGCTAAAAACAGTCAAAATGGGTTGTTGTTCTTAATAAATCCCAGAGGACCTGCCTTAACAATTTAAGAGGAAACTGTTTATAAGCCGTTCACTTCACATACATAAACACATTTAAAGTCAGGATGTTGTTTCTGAAACATTAAAGATTAAAATATATTTATTATATTTTCTTACCAGGGCAGGGAATCATTCAGCATGTTTTAGAACTATTTCCATGAATTTCCATGTAAAATTTAAATGAAATTGTTTTAAATGTTTCTCCTATTTATATTTTATAATTGAGATGTTAGTATATTTTTAAATTTAAGATCCAGTTGCCATTCTGTAGGATGATAATATGTACTTGAGTATTTAGTTTTAGGATTCTCTTTATAATAACAAATATGAGGTGAAATGTAGAATGCAGGCCTATATTGTTATTGATTGTCTTATGGAAGTATTAGCTGTCATAATCAGATTCAGATTTCAGTGGCTACTAGGTAATTTAAATTCAGAACTTTAACAGTATGAAATAGCTGTATACAAATGCACTTGCAACCCTAAACAGTTTAATGAGTCTAAGTATACATTTTTAAAATAAATTATTGTTGGTAGTTCAAAAGCTACTGTATTCTAACTGCTTTGATTGGAAACACACACATAGGTTGACATTCAAAAGACTGGGTTCCTTTGTGGTCCGAGCAAAAGAATTGTGAATGGCAGAGAAAGCTGTGATTATACACCGTCTGTAATCCAGGAAAGTGTGCGTGCATCTGTGTGTCCACCACATGCTGAGTGTCGCTGTGTGTAGCCAACACTGAGGAAGGCACACCATGGCAGCTGGTACAGTCTGCCTAAGCTGCAGCCCCCCTGAAAGCATTTCCTCAGTGTTGCCAGACTACCTGCTTCAGAGTTACCCGAGATACCAGTTAATCATGCAGGTTCATTGGCTCCCCTCATACGTACTTCATTTGGATTGGTGTCCATTTGATTCTTAGTCACAAAAAGTTCTCCAAATTTCTTCCTTAGATCAATGGCTGTAACCCATGTTTTGTGCAGGAATGTCTAATAGTTTTCCTGCGATGATTTAAAACAACTAAGTCGATAGGGCTCAGCTTCCTTAAATAGTTTTGCAGGCTAGTTTACTTACTACAGTCAACACAGGGGTTAGAATAATCTTTCAAGTTTGATATTTAATACAGGATTCTAAATTCATTTTATAAATGTTAACATTTTAAAACTATTTAACATCGTTTTTATGAGTTAAGCCATATACATTTTAAAATTCATTTAAAAATGAATTTAACATCCTGTCTGAAAAGTATGCATACCTGTGATAGTTTAGAACTTGAATATTGAGCTGAGTTCTGAATCCTTTTTATTAGGATTACTACTCTTAAGTTGACTGTTGATTATCTTGTTAAAACTTGAAATACACTCAGAAGGTCCTTTAATTCCAGAGTTCCTTGATAGTAGTTCAAACTAGTGGTTGAGAATTCTTAAGTGACTAGAAATATTGAACTAGAACTTACAGTTGATGGGCTGCAGCATAGTGGCCTACTTCCCAAGGTGTACAGAGAGTGATCTTCACTCATCCCTGGGGTCACTGGAGACGCTGACTGGCTATTAGCCAGGTCATTTTACTTTGGGTGTGCTGTACAAATATCTTCTGTATGTGCCATGGTGGGAAAAATCTTGGGAAACATAGGTTAGTAAATTTAAGCCTCAGTGCCTTTTAAGACAGAAACTCTCTAAAGGCCCCATGATAGAAATGTGCAGTAAGAATTACTAGGAGTATTCTGTGCTGTGAGTTTTATTAAAAGAATTGTGGTCTGTTCTTAAAATTTTGAAACTTAATTTATTGGCCTTGCAAAGGAATATATTTGTGAAGGAAGGACCCCACCCTACCCCTTCCTCTTTTTTAAACCACACTAGAGAGCTCTTTGGAATTTATTTTTGATGTTTTGTGGGGATTCATTAATACTAGAAATACTGAAAGTAAAAATTGTTTGTGGGGAGAATACTGGATAAATAAATGATTACATTAGTTTCCTTTGTCTCTTTAGGGTATAATATGTTCTTCGGGATTTAGAGGACAGAGAACTTTGCTTTCTCACTTGTCCCCCACTAACCCCCAGCCTCCAGAAGGGATTTATAGCAGACCAAAAAGTTGAGTTGTTTTGTTTGTTTCTTTTGCAAATAAAATTACAGGCCATACTGAAATTCTCAACTGATAGGCTCAGATGACGAATAAAACTAGAGGGCATGGATGATGAAAGGTGAAGTGAGAACTGGGTGAGATATTTGTTTAATGTTGCATCTGAAGTGAGGATGGAGTAGAGATAGGGAGTGACCTATCACTTCATGAGATGAACTTATCTGTGTTAGTGGGAGAGACAGAGGCAAGCTTAGGAGGATGAATTTCCATTTTAAGCACTGCCTTTTCTTATAAAACATAAGCAAAGAGTTAGTGCAAGATACCAGCTTCACTCCACAGTAGGCAAATAATAGCGAGAGATGTACCTCTCTAGGATCTAGTTAACTTTACTTTATGCTGGCATAGTCAACTTACAAAAATGTCTTTCCTTGAGTTTGTTGAGGAAAATCACTTTTGTGAAGTACCTGCTTGATTGAGTAAAGCTTTAATATATTTTAAGGTCATTCTTATACCACAGCTGAGAATGTCTTCATTTAAAAGCTAAGAAAATGGAGACATGGGTTGAAGTGGAAAAAGAACGCAAATCCTAAGAAATCTCGGTTTTGGAGGTTCTAGGCTATTGTCCTTAGTATTAAGTCCTGGCCGTGTGTGTGGCAGAGTGAGTGCTTGTGACTCAATAAGCTGTGGAAGAACAAAAGAATAGCTGTTGTCTTCTCTGTGGAAGAACACTAAGAATAGCTGTTGTCTTCTCTGTATCCTACCTAACAGCTAGCAGAGTGCTGTGCCAGTAAGTTGTCTGGTAACTATTGAATGAATACTGAGTTATAATCAGATACTTATGGTGTTTTAAGGGTGTCTTCAGAAGATGATTGTGGTTGATTTAAATATGTGTTAGTATATTATGCATTCATCAGTTGGGAATGAGGGGGAGGTGTATGAGGGGGAACTGCATTCAGTTTTATTTTATAGGCAGTTAATATGGGCCTTTGGTGGTTTTATTTTTTAATGAAACTGAGCCTTTAGCATTTTGAGCTCACACATCAAATGCCTTTGGACATAAGATTGAGAATTTTACATAAGCACTTACATCTGGCTTGTATGTTGGAGAATACAATTACCGGTATGTACTTTCTTTGCCCAGGGCACTATTTTTGTAATTTATTTATATTATTCAGGTTTACTTTTGTTAACAGGCATCGACTAGAACTATAATAAGATTTTAAAATATCAGTACTCTATTTTTCCACTGCCTTCCAAAGCTTCCATCTTGGTACCAGCATGTCGTAGCTCTGGATGCCACCTGCTAGTAGAGAGTACCAGTGGGTTTGGGTGAGCGATGAGTCCTGGACATCCCTAGCACACGGCCTTCACTGGGGCCTCCTCACCAGCCTGGGTCAGAAACCCTAGAACAGCCCTGAAACTGACCTACTCTGAGGGAGTCCGTATTAACTAAAACTGATTTGTTATTGAGTGTTGGAAACGAATAGGAGGGGTTGTGGGGTGAACTGGGCCGGGGGCGGTAGCTTGTGGAGGAGAGGTGTGTTGGCAAGGGGGACGGGGGTAGTAATTTTTAACTTTTATCCCTGGGTCAGTTTCAGCAAAGATCTGATAATTTTGTTGCTACTATATATTTTTTTTATCATAATCATGGTTTTAAAAAGGTTTATAATTTTCCTGTCCATATGCTCTATTTACATTTTTATTTAAGTATAGTTTTAAAAATTCAATCATGATTCCTACAGGTGTCCTATACTTTTTTTTTCTTGTTTTATTAAAATATGCTATATAGGACTAACTTGTTTTTCTTTTTCATTTCCATACAGGAAGGAGAAAAATACTATTCATATAATCGATGCTATCATTATTAACTAGTGTTTTGACTGAGGATTACTATGAAAAATTTTACTGTTTGCTAGATTCCTAATTTAAAATGCATGCAATCTTTTCTAGGAATTTCAGTTTTTGCAATTTGGTAATAACAGATCTAACAGGTAAGTAAAAAAATGAGAATCTACCGTTTTGAAGATATTTGGTTGATAATTTAACATTTTGTAACCAGTAAGCCTTTTGATTAACTTAAGTTAGACAGTAATGTAACTGCCCATGTAGAGAATGGAGTGAATCTGCAAATCAGCTTTTCTGAAGTGTCTTGATAGCTGCTGCTAGAGCCAAGTTAGGAACAAATCTCATGGCCTTCGTAAAATCCTCTTTGTCATTAACTAGAGGAATGAAGGATCAAGGGTGTTTCTGAAGTTTTTCCCTTCCACATTGCAGTCAGTGAGGCTCATGCCATAGAGAAGGAACCTTAACTTGTTTATACATTAATAATCATAATATTGTTTGTTTAAGGTACTGTGAGCAACTCCCAGACTAAAAAAATAAAAACCTGTACATAAGCTTTTAGCAACAACCTTATCACTTCCTTTGACTTTTTTGTGGAACTTATAAAATTTATAATTGCCCAAATAATATTCTCAGAATTAGCAAGTAAAAATTCTGTCAAGACCAGTCTTTATCCTCACGTACAGTGCTAGGGTATTGTGGAGTTCGGGTAATAGAGGCTTGTACTTTTATTTTATTTTATTTTTGACTCACAATAAGAAATATACTTTAAATCACATTTTTATATTATATAGGTATGCATATGAAATAAAGTTTCACAATAAAGTGATGCATTGTTTTGTAATCTGCTCTATTGTAGTCTGTCCTTTTTTATGAAAAAAATAAAAAAATCATGACCCAACAAATTGATTTCAAGACCCACACACACATGTATAGCTTTTTCCTTTCAGGTAATGGTCTTCACAAAACTTCGCCTTGTCGTTTCATATATTGAACTTTTTGACTATTTTAAGATGTATACAAAAACATAGACCATAAAATCTGTAAACATGTAGTTTTGTTACTTGCCTTTGTCATTTGAATATGATATTCTGTGCACTGGTATTTGTTACCTCCCTATACTTTTGGCCTGATGGCTTGAAAAGTTCCAGGGTGTCATTGGACAGCCAGTGAAGGAGGATCAAGATTGAAAAAATGCATCAGCAAATTATATTTGAGCTCTGTTTTCCATATCTCACTGACCTGGGCACTAAACATAAAGTTCTCCTTTCACCAGCCCATGTGGAACCGTCCTGGCTTGACTTTAAAATTGTAGCCTGCTCTCCAGGTATAAAGTGCCGGCTGAGTTAGACCACAGAGGAAGAGGTATGTCATATATGCAAATAAGGAGTTGGTTGCATATTTGTATAATTTTTTCTTTAGAATAGTTACACCTAATTAAACCTCCTACGCTCTTTTCCTTTCCAGCAATAGTTTATCAGATTTATATACTTATTTGATACTTGCCTTTTCTAAGTCTCAAGTATACAGAGATACAAACCTCATTTTAAAAAAATGATAGTGGGACAAGATCAGATCCTTTTTCTGTCTCACTTCAGGGCTGAAGGGGGCAAAAAGTAAGTTCTAGTTTGAATTTCTTTTTGTGGGTGATTGGAAATACTGTAGTAATTTGTACATTCAGATACACTGAGAGCTATAGTGTGAAAGATACTAAAGTTTAAGTTTGTTCCCCAGAAATAGTTGTGGATTAAATGTTCAGCAAGCATGAAATGTCCAGGTAGGTAAACGTGAGTATAAAACAATACTTCAGGCTTTAAACTATCTTAATCAGAACTCCCCACATTTTTACTCTACTTGTATTAATGCCACACATATCCTCTCTACAGTGATTCTGGCTTTTAGACCAAGTATTCTCCCACTGTTAGTACAGACAGAATATGAAGGGCCTCTTTCCCTCTTTGAAAGTAAGAGATCCCGAAAAGCCCTGGACAGCTGGATGGTACATCTGAAGAGCAAAAGGGTCATGCTTGCAGCTTTCAAGCTCTATAAAACTGACTTCTGTTTAAATAAAAGATCTTAATGGTTCTTTTTTTTTTTTTTTTTTTTAAAGCATCATAGGTTCTATTAGACTCTGATAAAACTCTGGGTTTTCTCCCCAGACAAGTAGACATGCCTACAATCCCTGCCCTAAGTCACCAAAGAAGGATAGAAGAAGCTGCTTAGTGTACATCTGCTTCAATACCCCTCAGGTTTTCCTGGATGGGAGGTGGAACGTGAGAGTTGGTACAGGAGCAGCAGAGATACCAGTTTCTTCTAACCTGATACTGTCATTACATGTTACTATTAACCATGGATCAGCGTTTTCTTTCATTTGCTCAAAATGTGACTCGGCTGTTACCTGCTATAGGGGGTCCAGAGAGGACAGCTATCCCAGCAAAGAAACAGGCGAGTCCCATGAACCTGTGCACTGGGGCGTTCCCAGAGAGATCAACCTGTAGGGATTAGAACTCAGTGTTAGCCAGATTGCAAATGAATGCCAACAGAGGGACAAATACTGTTTATGTTATTTGAGACTGAACACTTGACTTCTGAGGTGATGTGTGGATGGCCTTTTGCCCTGATATTGTGAAAGAGCTGAGGCAAGCAGGGAACTGATTTCACTAGGCAGGCAGTGTTCATTTTGTTAGTAAGGAACATAGGTCTTTTTGTTCCTTTTTTAGCCTTTTAGGTGGTTCAGGGGTACTTTTTTGTCCTGATCCTCATTTTTCTATTAGGAAATGGTATTTATAGTCTGAGCTGACAATGGTGTTCTTGAATCCCCCTGTGTATGGATGAGTATTAGCCATTGGTTTGAATACCACCAGAAGCTTGACATAAGCTTTAGAACGTTTGACTTTTGCCTAAGCCTTATATCTTATAGCACTGATGCTAATACTGATATCAGGTCACAACTTTCCCAGGGGTTCTATTCCAGCATATTGGGGACCTAGTTCTAAGAAGAACCCCTGGAGTTCCAAGAAGATCCCAGAAGTATTTCAGTTCCATTTGGGTACAGGACTTTAAGTCACTTTCAGGGTAAAAATGAAAAGGAGTTTAAAAAGCTATGTCCCTATTGAAATACACAGAACTTCTCTCAGTAAGAGAGAAGCCACATGGGTCAGGGAGCTCCCTTATTCTCAGGAGACTCCAATAATGTGTCTTAAAAGGAGCCAGATTTCTGGAGCTGAAGGAAAGAAGGGAACACAAGCCTAACCTGGGAGACTGATAAGCAAAATGGAATCCTGCTGGTCCCTTTTGCTTTCCTCTCCAGTTCCATGTGGATAGTCATCCCTCCCCACAAGGTAAGATAAATAGGACAAGATATAAGACAGGATAAGATGTAATGAATAGGACAAGATATAAGAGGATTTAAGATGTAAGACAGGATATAGCTGCAGGGTTTCTGAGGCCCTGGGTATGATTTTTTTTTTTTTAATTATAGAATACGACAATATGTATTCTCTTTGGGGAAGATTATTATTATTACTTGGTCTTTACTAAATGTTTTTAACAACATTAATAAATGTATCTACTCACCAGTACAGGAAGTATCAGTGCCAGGTAACCACCAGAGAAAATGGCAAAGAAGACGGTATAGGTCATAAGTAGTGGAAATGTGGTGGCTAAAGGAGCAAGCAGGTTAGTGATGCTGCAGAGGATGAGGTAAGCCTTGTGGTGATTATAATTTTTGATCCAGTTTTGATCAGCAACCCATCCAGAGATAATCTGACTGATTGTCTCCATGATACCTGAAACAGTATTGAGAAGGTTTTATGAAATCCTAATTCCATTGTCCTGGCCCCTTTAAAAAATGTAAATACCCTAAGGCAAGCTTGAATGCTCCATGGCCCAGGACAGTTTTAAATGTGGCCCAGGACAGTTTTAAATGCAGCCCAACACAAATTCATAAACTATTTTAAAACATGAGATTTTTTTGCGATTTTTCTTAAGCTCATCAGCTATTGTTAGGTCATTAGTGTTAGTGTATGGGAAGCTAAAAGATTGGACATCCCCAGCCTAAGGAATCTTTTCCCAAGTAATAGGACATTATTCTGAGGCTAAGACATGAAAAAAAATGGTTTCATTTGTAAATCAATAGATTGTATCATATTGCAAACACACCTAATAAACTATTATAGAAAGGTGCCTTCAGTGTTGGGTAGAAGACCCATCAGGTGCTTTTTCTGAATGTGTTTGGAAAGTTCGTACCACCAAATGAATCCCTGATTACAGAGGACCCTGGGCTCAGGAGGCCTTCCTCACGGTGAGGAAGTAAGAGTTCTTAAAGGCTAGTTAGACCCTCAGGTCAGTGTCCTGGGAAAGTCAGATAGTGGGTAATTGGAATATAATAGTCTCAAAAAGAAAAGACATTGAAAAGAAGTAGATGTTGGAACTCTTCCTTATAATTGCATATGAGGTTTTGATAATTAAGTTCTCCAAAGGTTATTATGCTTAACTTGAAACTATGTAGGATGTCTGAAAATGGGAGCTCATATTTTGAATATTGGAGCTATGGTGGAACTTGAATAAAATTTAACCACATTTTCAGTCAGCTTCATGATAAAACATTCATACCCTTTATCCTGTTACAAACTAATTGTAACAGTTAAATACTGAGACAGTTTCACCAAGAGTAAATAACATAAGCTACAGTTGTTTGGTACTTAAAATTCCTATGGCTCAAACATAAAACATAAATTGCTACATATACACATGGGATATTAAAAATGCATACTATTTCTATATTTTTTACAGTTATTTCCTAGGATACACATTGAGTTCTTTATGTTATGTTCTTTGGACCCATTGTATAGCCCTAATCTGATCTAAAACTTTGCTACCATTTTAGTGAAAAAATCAGTTTAGCT
>PVKE010038657.1:0-15351 GCA_004027555.1 Craseonycteris thonglongyai
AGGGTTGTCGTCATACTCTCCTCATTACGAGGCACTGGCCAATGAAATGCAATGCCAAAGATCACACTGACAGATTGTTTTTTTTTTATGTTTTCTTTTATTTTTTTTAAATGATTTTATTATACGTGTGTTTTTTATTTACTTTGTATTACATTTTGTATATATGTTTCTGTGTGTGTATATAATTTGTACAATAAATTTATTATTTTAAAATTATTTTTGTTTATTATTTTTTATTCTTGTTCAATAATTAATATCCTTAGAAATAGCTGGTGCCCGCCCCCTACCAATATTTTAGATTGTGCCCTAGGGTATAAAAAGGTTGGGAACCCCTGGTCTGGTCTATGCCTCTCGTCTTAACCGCTATAGACAGGACCACCAGCCCAATTCCTGGCGTAAAGTACATGTTGTCTGACTGTATAGGCACTGTTACATGCAACTGTACAATTTTGACTCTGGTGTCTTAAACTCCTGTCAAGAGTTTCCAACCTCTCTGATCAGGGGCCAAATAGGAAATGCATGGTAAATCCAGGGAAGTAGATCCTGTCAAAAACAGATGAACCAGAGTCAGACAGGAATCACCACAATTGTGTTAAGGGGATAAATTATTCCCGAAGGTATTTTTTTTTTAAGGTGTAATAAGAGGAGTTGTCACACTTTTAAACAATGAATGGAACTCCTGATTCATTTGACTTTAACAGGCCTACCCAGTGACAATCAACCTGCTATTCAGCATAATGTCACTAGATGGGGATCTTGAGTCAATCATCTCTTGCTTGTTTCCTTTATCTCATGTTTTCTTTTATTTGAATCTCTTTTACCAGGAGTCTGAATGCACATATAATGCAAGTTCACAATTTTGGCATTTCACGTTTTTTGCTGAACTTTTTTTGGGATGGTAATTTGGAGTAACATGAATTTAAATGTATTAGCTTAATTAATTTCTCATCTGGGGTCCCAGGGAGGTGGAAGCACCTCTGATGTGTAGACTGTGTGCTATTAATCTGGAGTTTATTTCTGGCAGAAGCTACCGATGTTTATTCACATTGCCCCCATAGGGTGTGGCTGGTGTGGAGACTGTCATTATGCCTTATAAGTGATTAAAGGAGGAAATCCTCGCTAGAAATTGCTCTGCAGCAGCCAACCAGTGAACCCAACTGGTTTATTTCCATAGAATAAGCAGTCTCAATTTTTTTATTTATCAAATTGTGTTAGTGAAGTCTAATGCGTTTTGTTGTTTATTCTGAATGAAATTTCAAAGTGATTTTTATATTTAAATGCAATTTGACCTTATAGAGAAGTCTTGAAGTAGGAGGTAAAAACCTTTGCTTTCAGGTGTTTGTTTCTTTTTCTTTTTTTGTCAAGTCAGTCATGCCATTCAGGAATAAAATCCTCAGTTGACTGAAAACAATGACTGAAGCAGCTTGTCTTCGCGGCTAAGTTTTTAAGCAAATTCGGGTGCTGGACAGTTTTTTCTGTAACGTGCTGACTTTCTATCTAGAGACATTGTGGCCGTTTCCCTTTGACTGCCATCTGACAGGAGTGTGAGTGAAGAAACACAAGGAAAGCCCACCTACCAAAACATTCAACACGGGATTTTTGCCCGTCAGAAGGTGCCCAGAACCACATTTCTGAAAATGAGATTTCCTGTGCCACGGGGAGACTCTTGTACTTGCAGACAGGTTCAGGTGGAGGGGAAGGAAGGAAGGAAGGAAACCGTTAAGCGTGGTGTGTCCGCCCCGCGGGAGGGAATGACTCAGGTGGAAGGCCCCGCAGTGTCAAGGGCCCCCCATTCAAACGGGCACGTGCCTGAGTCGGCATGATGGAAAGTCTCAGGCAGAGGCCACGTCAGCGATCCCGGTTCGTGGGCTGCTTTTCAGCTTCTTTAAAGCTGCATCAGAAAGAATGACACGGACTTGACCTCTTACTGCCTTTACCTGTTCCCTAGCGCCGTCCCTAGCCACGGAGCAGCCGGCGGCAGCTTGTCCGTCGCTGCTGTTCCCATTGGAGAAACGGGCTCCAAGGGCCTGGCCCAGGCTAAGGAAGGCGCTTTGTCATCGGGTCTAACTGGGAGCCAGCTCTCTTGGAAGTCTGGGACATTATTTAAGAAGTGCCTCAAAATTCAGACTCAATATTTGGGTGTGCTTGTGTTTTTCCTTTTTCTTAAACAAAAGTAAACCATGTTCATGAGAGAGAAAAATTCTAGTAAACGCCGCTACTTCAAGAGAAAAAGCATTTGAAAATCATTTGTAATCCTACCACCTAGATACAGACTCTGCTCATGCTTTTCTGTGAATCCACTTCAATCATTCTCTGAGTATACACATAGATAAAATTTGTACAAAAATAGGAGTCATTTTGTGGATTGTTTTATGACTTTTGTTTTCAAAATATCCCATATCATATCTTTCCACACTATGCATTTACATATAACTTCACATTTAATGACTGCCTTGTACGCTATTAAAAATAATCCCCTATTGTTAAATAGTAATTTTCCCCTCCTAATGTTAGTGATAATAGACACAAAACTGTAATTAGTATTTAAGGGTAATTTTTACTATATATTTTAACTTTTATATATATCCAATTTGGAAAGACTTGACTACTGAGAGATTCCTTCCAGTATTAGAAAGAGGATCTTTTCTAAGCATGTGAAAAACATACATCAACATTTATATAGAATACAAAATTTTCCTCATCCCACACTAAAACAACACCCACATACCTGAATTGCATGTATCTATACCCAAGCACTCCCAAGTGAAATACCACTTTAAATAAAATGAAAAAATAGTTACTTTAATCCTTAGAGTTGATTACTATGTGGGGAAATGAGAATAAAATATGCTGGGAATACAAGACACATGGAAAATGTTTTAAAGTCTTTACTGGGCTTGAAATCATGGAGTTTACATACTTAATTATAAGGGAATGTTTTTAATCACAGAAATGATCATTAGTGCCACACTAGAGTTAAGTGATCTTTATAGCAATTTTAATAATTCCATTTCACTCTTAGATCTTACTGAGATTTTTGTGTCTCTTTTATGCTCTTTGGCATTACAGCACTCAGTAATGATACTTAATAGTGAGGGTGGGTAATGAAACCACCTAAGCTAATGTGTCCATGGACATTTCTGAAGCAAAATCCCAAATATCACCATAGTGTACATAGTAAGTTGGCCAAAGCTAGGAAAAAGATAAATTAAGTTCTATCATTGTAGTGTTTAAAAATTACCCTCACTTTTAAAATGAATAGCCTTTGCTCTTTTTTATCATCACCTTTCTTTAAATAATATTTTTAAGCTGCAAATTCTGTATTTCAGCCTTGGCTCACATTTTCATTAGATGCTTTGGGGGTGGGCTGGAAGTAGCGTTTGTAAATCTTGACCGTCTTTCCTATATTATATGTCTGTGGTGAGTTCTTTGGTAAATAGATGCCTCATATTTGATCCATTTTGACAAAGAGGCAATAATAAAGACAATGGTGAATTTCCATTTGCTCACATGAAAATATAGGTCAAGGTTAATGTGTAGCCTCTGGAATCAGGGGCTTCATTTGCTTCAGGAGGCTGCTATTTACTGGCTGTGTAAACTTGGGGTGATCTGCTACCCTGCAGAGGGAGTTTAACCTGAAAAATGAGGATAAAAATGTTGTGAGTGTTAAATGAGGAAGTGCAAAGTGTGTACCATTGTGCCTGTCACAGAAAAGAAGTTTAGTAAATTGTTAACTAGTGTTAAAAATGTTCACGAGCCACAGTTGCATGTTTAGTGGGGTGAAATGACACTTTATTTTGCCCCCAAAGCAAAATGCCTATGGTAAGGGTAGTTGCAGATATTTTAGCTGATTTCATTAGAATTAATTGTGTTATCATCTAACTAAAAATCCCCCAACAACTTAGTTCAGAGACAGTTGCATTTACAGAAACAAAAGCATACAACTTTGGTCTAGATGTTTTGACTTTTCTCTGATCTACTCAGTAAAAATGACCTTTCAATTGAGATACATGTCTTATCATAAATGTCTTCTCATAATGATTTTTAGCAAATGTAACTTATTGAAAAATAGGAAAAGCTGCCTAAAGTGTCATTTAATGAAGCACCTTTAAATTAAAAAAAGCAAGAATATCTCTTGTGCCTTAAAAATGAAACTTAATTGCTTCTGAATGTGAACAGTTGGATTTTGATCTCCTTCTACCAAAAAAAAAAAAAAAAAAACAGAAAATCTTTGATTTTGACTATAAGACTTGGTTTAAAATTTAACTGAAAGTAATTGATTTGTAAAATTTCAAAAGCAACTCTTTAATCTTTTACTAAACTATTAATAAGTTAATAACCTTATTTCATTGAATTTGCTCTTTTATTATTTAAGTCTGGCTCCTTGAGTAGGTCCTTGTTCATTAAAAAATATGCTCTTATTTTTTGAAATGTCAGTTTTGCTATGTAAGAGAAATGAATTTATAGCGTCTTTTCTTAGTTGCAATTTTCCACTAAAATTTACTGTAAGTGAAATTGAGGTGGAAGAGGGCAAGCAAGGATAACTGAAAAGAATTTTTAACCTCATACTCATAGGATTCTGAATTTTAGTTTAGTAAACCTGGTTTTAAAGAAAGTGGATTATAATTTTCTTTAATCTTTTCTGACAGTAGATACAACTGAATGGAAGATCATCAGATTTCTTTGTCTATACATTTTAAAAACAGTGTTCTTTTTATGACTATCACATAGAAAAGAATATAAATCATGTCTGCCCCATAATAAATAGACTTCTCTATTCAATTTTGTATGGGGAAGAGCTTATACGAACTATTTCTGTGTCTGAACTTTGCTTATCAAAATCTCTTCAGAGTTGTTCATATATCACTTACCAAAATATTGACAAAAGAAGCTTGGCATGATTATCCCTTTACTTTAAGAAGTGAATATTTTGGAAATTGAGGTATGTACTTTTATACCTCTCAATTGTTAGACGACTGGTGTATTTCAATACTGTAATGATGGGTAAACTGAAAATTAATTGTCTTCCATTTGTGATCAATAAGCTAACTGATTTAAAAGGAAAAGCAAAAACAGATAAAGCCTTAATAATTTGATTCTCTCAAAGATGGTGTCTATCTGAGTCTGCGTGCTGCAATGAGAATAGCTGAGTTTAGTAATTCACAAGAAGTGGCTCTCCTGTTGGCTTTTAAAAACATAGATCTGTATTGTGGTGAAAGGTAGCTCTAAGGCAGAACAAAGATTCCTTAGCACAGATTTTATAATTCAATTCTAGATTATTTTTGAAGTGTGTGTGTGTGTGTGTGTGTATATATATATATATGTATATATATGTATATATATATATATTCCCCCAAATAAGGCCAAGCATTTAGCTATCAGACCTTCTAAGCATTCATGACATTTTTCAATAGTGACTTGTGACCCAAGGAGAGTTGAGAGGATGAGATACATATTTTCTTTTTTATTTGTATCTGAACTAACGTCATGAGAATGTAGCGTATACGGCAGCAAGTTTCTGTTTGTTTTATTCACTGTTGTACCCTTAGCTTAGAAGAGGATTTGGCACATAGCAGGCGAGGAAATGGCAGTTTTTCAGCCCTGAAAGCTAGGAGTTGGGCATGAATGATGGTGTCTCTTAGGAACCATGCAGGGAGTGTTCATTGTCCAGTTCCCTCTTAAGTCACCTCATGGCCCTGGAGTGTCTGGTTACTTCCCAGCTTCTCATTTCCTGTGAAGTTCTTTCGTCTCCCAACCATCTTCTGCATGTGCTGATAGGAAGCCTGGGCTTCTGGGGTAAGGAGCAGGACAGTGAAGTGGTTGAGAATTTGGGTGTGGGCTTCAGACACATCTGGGCATCAGTCCAGGATCTGCCACCTCAATATATCAGATCCCAAACAAGCTACTTAGAGCAGCTCAGCCTCATTTTCCTCATCTGCTTCTTTGGGTTGATAATAATAATGCATATCTTGTTGGGCTGCTGAAGGATTAATGAGCAGATGATTGAGATGAGTACCAGATGATCAAGACATTGTGTGGGTAGGTCATTGCTTTCAAGATAGCTGACCAGACACCCCATTTTCAACGGGACAGAAAATAATGGTACTGTCTGATTTCAAATGGTACGTATGGTCAGTGTAGTCTCACTGGGCTAAATTCAGGGTGTCAATAGGCTGACCATATGTACTGCTTGAAATGGGACAGTACCATCATTTTCTGCTCCATTTAAAATGGAACTTCTGGTCAGCCTACCAGATGTGAAACCTCATGTCAAGGGATTGTTCATGTAAGCACTTAGCATAGTGCTAGCTCATGAGAAGCCTTTGATAGTATAGGAACTTCTGTTTCCGTGTGTGTTTCTTCATTGGTCTCAGCATTGAGGAACAGATCATGAGAAGGGAACAAAGGAGCTGGGAAGTGGAAAGACTCTGACGCTAACAAGGGTAGGCTTGTGATCTTGAGGAATTGAGATGAGTCAGGCACGTGTAACTCTCAACACTGAAGTGATCTACATGCAATAAACCTTTTCTAATCTGGACATTAAAACTCTTTCCATATATCATTGTAGTCATTTTTATTTTGCTATTGTAGAAGACATTTCTTTCCAGAGTTTGTTTCTCCTTTCGAGTTAATTTTAAAAGCCCAAACATCATTTGACATCATGTAATAGTTTGAGGTTTGTTAGGCAAGTGCTTAGTAGACTATTTATGTCTTCCATATTATGAAAATATTCTTTTAATACTACGAGGATTTTGGTGCCTTATGTGTGGTCTGCTGATTCAAGTGGCCAATTTCACCATGGGTGCAGTTAAGCAGTTAATCTTTCAAGAGAAAGAAAGGGAAACAATTTGACAGGCTTTTCCCACTTAACTATTAATAATCCATTTGAAGAGAAATAGAACTCTTCATTAAAATAACTAAGCATAAACATAGGCCAAGGCTACTAATTTTCCTGTATATGCAATTAGAATAAGATAATAAAGAAAATAAGCATCTAATTACAATTTGACGCCTTTATCATTAACCTTCAACTGTTATGAATGTTAATTCTTTCCTTTGCTTTCCTTTATAACTTTAAACAAAGATAGAAACATTCAGGCAGTTTCTTTTCACAAATCTTCCTTCACACTCTCTGTGCTTCCCCAAGAACTTACAATATTCATAATTTTCTAGAAACCTAAGGCTCTCTTTAGCCTCTTTGTCCTCCCATCTTTGCATATACTGTTCCTTCAGAAAGGAAAACTTTCCCTTATTAAGACTTGCTTCAAACAATCTCTCTCCTGTGAGGGATTCTTCTAGGCAGAGAGTGCCTGCCTTCATAAAGAGGCTATTTTTGTTTGTTTGTTTTTAATCTTATTGTCTTTATGTGTTTACACATCTGTCCTTCCACTCAGCAAGACTTAATTTTTTTAGGGACCAGAACTTTGAGTTAGATTCTTTATTTTTTCTTTTTATAATGTAATAGTTTTGAGATATAATTTACATACCACACATTCACCCATTAAACTGTATAATTCAGTGTTTTAAGTATATTCACAGAGTTGTGCTAAATACAACTATCACCACAATTTTAGAAATTTTTATCACCCCAAGAAGAAACTCCGGTCATTAGTAATCACTCTCTTTACTCCTCAATTGTCTCCACCTTAGCCCTAGGAAATCACTAATCTTCTGTCTCTATAGATTAGTGATTTCCTAGGGCTAAGGTGGAGACAATTGAGGAGTAAAGAGAGTGATTACTAATGACCGGAGTTTCTTCTTGGGGTGATAAAAATTTCTAAAATTGTGGTGATAGTTGTATTTAGCACAACTCTGTGAATATACTTAAAACACTGAATTATACAGTTTAATGGGTGAATGTGTGGTATGTAAATTATATCTCAAAACTATTACATTATAAAAAGAAAAAATAAAGAATCTAACTCAAAGTTCTGGTCCCTAAAAAAATTAAGTCTTGCTGAGTGGAAGGACAGATGTGTAAACACATAAAGACAATAAGATTAAAAACAAACAAACAAAAATAGCCTCTTTATGAAGGCAGGCACTCTCTGCCTAGAAGAATCCCTCACAGGAGAGAGATTGTTTGAAGCAAGTCTTAATAAGGGAAAGTTTTCCTTTCTGAAGGAACAGTATATGCAAAGATGGGAGGACAAAGAGGCTAAAGAGAGCCTTAGGTTTCTAGAAAATTATGAATATTGTAAGTTCTTGGGGAAGCACAGAGAGTGTGAAGGAAGATTTGTGAAAAGAAACTGCCTGAATGTTTCTATCTTTGTTTAAAGTTATAAAGGAAAGCAAAGGAAAGAATTAACATTCATAACAGTTGAAGGTTAATGATAAAGGCGTCAAATTGTAATTAGATGCTTATTTTCTTTATTATCTTATTCTAATTGCATATACAGGAAAATTAGTAGCCTTGGCCTATGTTTATGCTTAGTTATTTTAATGAAGAGTTCTATTTCTCTTCAAATGGATTATTAATAGTTAAGTGGGAAAAGCCTGTCAAATTGTTTCCCTTTCTTTCTCTTGAAAGATTAACTGCTTAACTGCACCCATGGTGAAATTGGCCACTTGAATCAGCAGACCACACATAAGGCACCAAAATCCTCGTAGTATTAAAAGAATATTTTCATAATATGGAAGACATAAATAGTCTACTAAGCACTTGCCTAACAAACCTCAAACTATTACATGATGTCAAATGATGTTTGGGCTTTTAAAATTAACTCGAAAGGAGAAACAAACTCTGGAAAGAAATGTCTTCTACAATAGCAAAATAAAAATGACTACAATGATATATGGAAAGAGTTTTAATGTCCAGATTAGAAAAGGTTTATTGCATGTAGATCACTTCAGTGTTGAGAGTTACACGTGCCTGACTCATCTCAATTCCTCAAGATCACAAGCCTACCCTTGTTAGCGTCAGAGTCTTTCCACTTCCCAGCTCCTTTGTTCCCTTCTCATGATCTGTTCCTCAATGCTGAGACCAATGAAGAAACACACACGGAAACAGAAGTTCCTATACTATCAAAGGCTTCTCATGAGCTAGCACTATGCTAAGTGCTTACATGAACAATCCCTTGACATGAGGTTTCACATCTGGTAGGCTGACCAGAAGTTCCATTTTAAATGGAGCAGAAAATGATGGTACTGTCCCATTTCAAGCAGTACATATGGTCAGCCTATTGACACCCTGAATTTAGCCCAGTGAGACTACACTGACCATACGTACCATTTGAAATCAGACAGTACCATTATTTTCTGTCCCGTTGAAAATGGGGTGTCTGGTCAGCTATCTTGAAAGCAATGACCTACCCACACAATGTCTTGATCATCTGGTACTCATCTCAATCATCTGCTCATTAATCCTTCAGCAGCCCAACAAGATATGCATTATTATTATCAACCCAAAGAAGCAGATGAGGAAAATGAGGCTGAGCTGCTCTAAGTAGCTTGTTTGGGATCTGATATATTGAGGTGGCAGATCCTGGACTGATGCCCAGATGTGTCTGAAGCCCACACCCAAATTCTCAACCACTTCACTGTCCTGCTCCTTACCCCAGAAGCCCAGGCTTCCTATCAGCACATGCAGAAGATGGTTGGGAGACGAAAGAACTTCACAGGAAATGAGAAGCTGGGAAGTAACCAGACACTCCAGGGCCATGAGGTGACTTAAGAGGGAACTGGACAATGAACACTCCCTGCATGGTTCCTAAGAGACACCATCATTCATGCCCAACTCCTAGCTTTCAGGGCTGAAAAACTGCCATTTCCTCGCCTGCTATGTGCCAAATCCTCTTCTAAGCTAAGGGTACAACAGTGAATAAAACAAACAGAAACTTGCTGCCGTATACGCTACATTCTCATGACGTTAGTTCAGATACAAATAAAAAAGAAAATATGTATCTCATCCTCTCAACTCTCCTTGGGTCACAAGTCACTATTGAAAAATGTCATGAATGCTTAGAAGGTCTGATAGCTAAATGCTTGGCCTTATTTGGGGGAATATATATATATATACATATATATACATATATATATATATACACACACACACACACACACACTTCAAAAATAATCTAGAATTGAATTATAAAATCTGTGCTAAGGAATCTTTGTTCTGCCTTAGAGCTACCTTTCACCACAATACAGATCTATGTTTTTAAAAGCCAACAGGAGAGCCACTTCTTGTGAATTACTAAACTCAGCTATTCTCATTGCAGCACGCAGACTCAGATAGACACCATCTTTGAGAGAATCAAATTATTAAGGCTTTATCTGTTTTTGCTTTTCCTTTTAAATCAGTTAGCTTATTGATCACAAATGGAAGACAATTAATTTTCAGTTTACCCATCATTACAGTATTGAAATACACCAGTCGTCTAACAATTGAGAGGTATAAAAGTACATACCTCAATTTCCAAAATATTCACTTCTTAAAGTAAAGGGATAATCATGCCAAGCTTCTTTTGTCAATATTTTGGTAAGTGATATATGAACAACTCTGAAGAGATTTTGATAAGCAAAGTTCAGACACAGAAATAGTTCGTATAAGCTCTTCCCCATACAAAATTGAATAGAGAAGTCTATTTATTATGGGGCAGACATGATTTATATTCTTTTCTATGTGATAGTCATAAAAAGAACACTGTTTTTAAAATGTATAGACAAAGAAATCTGATGATCTTCCATTCAGTTGTATCTACTGTCAGAAAAGATTAAAGAAAATTATAATCCACTTTCTTTAAAACCAGGTTTACTAAACTAAAATTCAGAATCCTATGAGTATGAGGTTAAAAATTCTTTTCAGTTATCCTTGCTTGCCCTCTTCCACCTCAATTTCACTTACAGTAAATTTTAGTGGAAAATTGCAACTAAGAAAAGACGCTATAAATTCATTTCTCTTACATAGCAAAACTGACATTTCAAAAAATAAGAGCATATTTTTTAATGAACAAGGACCTACTCAAGGAGCCAGACTTAAATAATAAAAGAGCAAATTCAATGAAATAAGGTTATTAACTTATTAATAGTTTAGTAAAAGATTAAAGAGTTGCTTTTGAAATTTTACAAATCAATTACTTTCAGTTAAATTTTAAACCAAGTCTTATAGTCAAAATCAAAGATTTTCTGTTTTTTTTTTTTTTTTTTTGGTAGAAGGAGATCAAAATCCAACTGTTCACATTCAGAAGCAATTAAGTTTCATTTTTAAGGCACAAGAGATATTCTTGCTTTTTTTAATTTAAAGGTGCTTCATTAAATGACACTTTAGGCAGCTTTTCCTATTTTTCAATAAGTTACATTTGCTAAAAATCATTATGAGAAGACATTTATGATAAGACATGTATCTCAATTGAAAGGTCATTTTTACTGAGTAGATCAGAGAAAAGTCAAAACATCTAGACCAAAGTTGTATGCTTTTGTTTCTGTAAATGCAACTGTCTCTGAACTAAGTTGTTGGGGGATTTTTAGTTAGATGATAACACAATTAATTCTAATGAAATCAGCTAAAATATCTGCAACTACCCTTACCATAGGCATTTTGCTTTGGGGGCAAAATAAAGTGTCATTTCACCCCACTAAACATGCAACTGTGGCTCGTGAACATTTTTAACACTAGTTAACAATTTACTAAACTTCTTTTCTGTGACAGGCACAATGGTACACACTTTGCACTTCCTCATTTAACACTCACAACATTTTTATCCTCATTTTTCAGGTTAAACTCCCTCTGCAGGGTAGCAGATCACCCCAAGTTTACACAGCCAGTAAATAGCAGCCTCCTGAAGCAAATGAAGCCCCTGATTCCAGAGGCTACACATTAACCTTGACCTATATTTTCATGTGAGCAAATGGAAATTCACCATTGTCTTTATTATTGCCTCTTTGTCAAAATGGATCAAATATGAGGCATCTATTTACCAAAGAACTCACCACAGACATATAATATAGGAAAGACGGTCAAGATTTACAAACGCTACTTCCAGCCCACCCCCAAAGCATCTAATGAAAATGTGAGCCAAGGCTGAAATACAGAATTTGCAGCTTAAAAATATTATTTAAAGAAAGGTGATGATAAAAAAGAGCAAAGGCTATTCATTTTAAAAGTGAGGGTAATTTTTAAACACTACAATGATAGAACTTAATTTATCTTTTTCCTAGCTTTGGCCAACTTACTATGTACACTATGGTGATATTTGGGATTTTGCTTCAGAAATGTCCATGGACACATTAGCTTAGGTGGTTTCATTACCCACCCTCACTATTAAGTATCATTACTGAGTGCTGTAATGCCAAAGAGCATAAAAGAGACACAAAAATCTCAGTAAGATCTAAGAGTGAAATGGAATTATTAAAATTGCTATAAAGATCACTTAACTCTAGTGTGGCACTAATGATCATTTCTGTGATTAAAAACATTCCCTTATAATTAAGTATGTAAACTCCATGATTTCAAGCCCAGTAAAGACTTTAAAACATTTTCCATGTGTCTTGTATTCCCAGCATATTTTATTCTCATTTCCCCACATAGTAATCAACTCTAAGGATTAAAGTAACTATTTTTTCATTTTATTTAAAGTGGTATTTCACTTGGGAGTGCTTGGGTATAGATACATGCAATTCAGGTATGTGGGTGTTGTTTTAGTGTGGGATGAGGAAAATTTTGTATTCTATATAAATGTTGATGTATGTTTTTCACATGCTTAGAAAAGATCCTCTTTCTAATACTGGAAGGAATCTCTCAGTAGTCAAGTCTTTCCAAATTGGATATATATAAAAGTTAAAATATATAGTAAAAATTACCCTTAAATACTAATTACAGTTTTGTGTCTATTATCACTAACATTAGGAGGGGAAAATTACTATTTAACAATAGGGGATTATTTTTAATAGCGTACAAGGCAGTCATTAAATGTGAAGTTATATGTAAATGCATAGTGTGGAAAGATATGATATGGGATATTTTGAAAACAAAAGTCATAAAACAATCCACAAAATGACTCCTATTTTTGTACAAATTTTATCTATGTGTATACTCAGAGAATGATTGAAGTGGATTCACAGAAAAGCATGAGCAGAGTCTGTATCTAGGTGGTAGGATTACAAATGATTTTCAAATGCTTTTTCTCTTGAAGTAGCGGCGTTTACTAGAATTTTTCTCTCTCATGAACATGGTTTACTTTTGTTTAAGAAAAAGGAAAAACACAAGCACACCCAAATATTGAGTCTGAATTTTGAGGCACTTCTTAAATAATGTCCCAGACTTCCAAGAGAGCTGGCTCCCAGTTAGACCCGATGACAAAGCGCCTTCCTTAGCCTGGGCCAGGCCCTTGGAGCCCGTTTCTCCAATGGGAACAGCAGCGACGGACAAGCTGCCGCCGGCTGCTCCGTGGCTAGGGACGGCGCTAGGGAACAGGTAAAGGCAGTAAGAGGTCAAGTCCGTGTCATTCTTTCTGATGCAGCTTTAAAGAAGCTGAAAAGCAGCCCACGAACCGGGATCGCTGACGTGGCCTCTGCCTGAGACTTTCCATCATGCCGACTCAGGCACGTGCCCGTTTGAATGGGGGGCCCTTGACACTGCGGGGCCTTCCACCTGAGTCATTCCCTCCCGCGGGGCGGACACACCACGCTTAACGGTTTCCTTCCTTCCTTCCTTCCCCTCCACCTGAACCTGTCTGCAAGTACAAGAGTCTCCCCGTGGCACAGGAAATCTCATTTTCAGAAATGTGGTTCTGGGCACCTTCTGACGGGCAAAAATCCCGTGTTGAATGTTTTGGTAGGTGGGCTTTCCTTGTGTTTCTTCACTCACACTCCTGTCAGATGGCAGTCAAAGGGAAACGGCCACAATGTCTCTAGATAGAAAGTCAGCACGTTACAGAAAAAACTGTCCAGCACCCGAATTTGCTTAAAAACTTAGCCGCGAAGACAAGCTGCTTCAGTCATTGTTTTCAGTCAACTGAGGATTTTATTCCTGAATGGCATGACTGACTTGACAAAAAAAGAAAAAGAAACAAACACCTGAAAGCAAAGGTTTTTACCTCCTACTTCAAGACTTCTCTATAAGGTCAAATTGCATTTAAATATAAAAATCACTTTGAAATTTCATTCAGAATAAACAACAAAACGCATTAGACTTCACTAACACAATTTGATAAATAAAAAAATTGAGACTGCTTATTCTATGGAAATAAACCAGTTGGGTTCACTGGTTGGCTGCTGCAGAGCAATTTCTAGCGAGGATTTCCTCCTTTAATCACTTATAAGGCATAATGACAGTCTCCACACCAGCCACACCCTATGGGGGCAATGTGAATAAACATCGGTAGCTTCTGCCAGAAATAAACTCCAGATTAATAGCACACAGTCTACACATCAGAGGTGCTTCCACCTCCCTGGGACCCCAGATGAGAAATTAATTAAGCTAATACATTTAAATTCATGTTACTCCAAATTACCATCCCAAAAAAAGTTCAGCAAAAAACGTGAAATGCCAAAATTGTGAACTTGCATTATATGTGCATTCAGACTCCTGGTAAAAGAGATTCAAATAAAAGAAAACATGAGATAAAGGAAACAAGCAAGAGATGATTGACTCAAGATCCCCATCTAGTGACATTATGCTGAATAGCAGGTTGATTGTCACTGGGTAGGCCTGTTAAAGTCAAATGAATCAGGAGTTCCATTCATTGTTTAAAAGTGTGACAACTCCTCTTATTACACCTTAAAAAAAAAATACCTTCGGGAATAATTTATCCCCTTAACACAATTGTGGTGATTCCTGTCTGACTCTGGTTCATCTGTTTTTGACAGGATCTACTTCCCTGGATTTACCATGCATTTCCTATTTGGCCCCTGATCAGAGAGGTTGGAAACTCTTGACAGGAGTTTAAGACACCAGAGTCAAAATTGTACAGTTGCATGTAACAGTGCCTATACAGTCAGACAACATGTACTTTACGCCAGGAATTGGGCTGGTGGTCCTGTCTATAGCGGTTAAGACGAGAGGCATAGACCAGACCAGGGGTTCCCAACCTTTTTATACCCTAGGGCACAATCTAAAATATTGGTAGGGGGCGGGCACCAGCTATTTCTAAGGATATTAATTATTGAACAAGAATAAAAAATAATAAACAAAAATAATTTTAAAATAATAAATTTATTGTACAAATTATATACACACACAGAAACATATATACAAAATGTAATACAAAGTAAATAAAAAACACACGTATAATAAAATCATTTAAAAAAAATAAAAGAAAACATAAAAAAAAAACAATCTGTCAGTGTGATCTTTGGCATTGCATTTCATTGGCCAGTGCCTCGTAATGAGGAGAGTATGACGACAACCCT
>PVKE010038658.1:0-15352 GCA_004027555.1 Craseonycteris thonglongyai
TTCCTGTCCCCAAACTGCTCCTTCTCCCTCCCTCTCCCGCTCTCCCCTTTTTCCTCTAACCTTTGTGTGTTGTTCTGCGTTGTGTGGTTCTCTCAGTTGAGGGTGCTTCTCAGGGTTTCCCCTGTGGGTTCCTTTTTGTTCGTAAGTCCCTTCCCAGGTAGATGTCTGGGTTCTCCTCTCATGCCACCATCTTGCTCTCCTCTTGACATGTTTTGCCTTGCGTGCTCACTATAGCCCCAACCTTCATGCAAAATGCAGCTCCAATAAAGCCCACTTTTAATACTTATGGTCATCAGCCGCAAGCCCAGCTGTCACACCCACCAACTCCCACGCTCTCAAGTATCTTAAGTAGGAAACGTTACATCGTCCACCAACTCAGCTCTGCATCGATCAACAGCATGGTCCAGACGCCCGCCATCGATGGGTGCCACTCCGTTTACGGAAGTTGTGCCAGGAGACTCCTGACGGCTTTTAAGCATGACCCATGACCTACACGAAGCCTCAGGTTAGAGAACAGCACTGCAGGTAACACCGTCCCCCATAAATGTGCTCACTCCAGGTGGGGAGCAGATCCAGAGGGAGACGCAGAGGTACCTGAATAGCTCACGCCTGCACAGCAGTCTCTACGCTGATGCAATGCCCATATGTGCCCCCTCGTCACATGTCACATGCCTGAGGGGTAATTCGCAAATAGGTGAACATGTGAATACTAACATCCATGTGTAATGGTTACATAATATTGTGACATATGACTTAATAAAATTGTATTATATGATTAATATTACCCAATGTATTACCATCATGTAACTGCAATACAGAAAACAGGCTTACTAAAACTGGGCTACAGTGAGGGTGACCCCATGTCCCACTCACCCAGGGTAGTCCCAATTTAGGCCAGTTGTCTGAGAATAACACTCTTCCATGTGTCCCAGTTTGGATGATAAATTGTGTGGTCACCCTAGCTATAGCTTAGCTCTGCCGATTCTATTTCTCCTTCTTCTGCATGTTCAAAATACAAAACAGTTTAACATCAAACCATAACAAGAACCAATTTCATAAGAACAATGTATCACAAGCGGTAGGACACACCAAAGGCTTTCATTCTAGAAGAACAGCCACACACGCCTAGAGATTCTACACTAAGACCCACACTTTTCCTGTTGTAACTATGACCCAGAAACCTCATGTTCTTTCTAGATTCAAAACATGGTTTCAAAGTAATCTTTAAAATACTCATTAGCTTAACAAGAGCAAAATTTTTATGAGAAAAATGTACAGAAACCAGAATCACCTCAAAGATCACTTTGTCAGTCAATATCACTGGATATTACACTTTCCTCTTTAATGTCATATTTTAAAACATGTACAAGACAATCTGTGATAATCATTTTACCCAACTTAAACATGTCCAGCAGAAAATATCTTCGAGTAACAATTTTGTTTAGGCATTTGAGGAGCTACATTTCAAACCCCCCATATTATACTGATTCCACTTCACTGTGATGATATTAACTTTTGCATCACATGATGAAGCTTTGGTGTAGTTGCCATGGTAACTTGGAAACTCAAGCCACACTAACATTTCATTGACATACTTCTTGCCATTGACAAAGAATTTGGAAAAGATGCCTTTTAAAACAGTCTCATCTCTGAAGTGATTCAAATAAATTACACAACAGGCTAAAATAATTTTCTTTATCAAGACTGAAGAGCCAAACACTGTACCTGTTATGTGATAGACAGAATTGAACCCAATGCCGAATCTGCCGACCTTCAAAGGGTCGCCCTTCTTCCTGCTCCTCGCTATTTCCTGAATGCCGTGCCAGTCCTCCGGGGTGAACACCGCATTGTTGTACACGTAGAGGGCCGCCCCTGGGTGTTCAAAAGCACACATGTGCGTTAAGAAGTACACCACGGTGTTACCTACTTTCAAGTTTATTTCAAATTGGCTAGTCTTAAAGATCCTATCTCTAAGTATACTTATATACAAACTCAGCGAAATAATCTCATTTCAAATGTTTTTAAGTGAGATGAAATCAAAGCTGAAAGCCAAACATCGAAGGGAATTTTGCAGCACAATACTTCTAGAATCTCGTCACACTCTCCCCTGAATGCTTCTATAATCGCACTAATAATATTAGCACGATGCCAGACATAAACTATAACCACAGCTATGATCTCATTTAATCCTCAAAATAAGTGGGAGGTAGATTTTGTTCTTATTACCATTTTATAGGTGAGTGGACTGAAACTGGGTGAGGTCAGTAATCTGCTTAATCACCGAGTAATTTTGGGGTTAAGAGCTGCCTCCTAGCAGCCAGTACCACGCAGGGATAGCAACAGGGGGGCCCTGTGCAGGGTCAGGGCCCGAACGAACGCCCATCCTACCCACACGTGTGCCTTTCACCACGAGTTACATCAAATTGCAGCACCTGAGACCCAGGAAACCTCCCTGGCTCCATCCTCTCCTGACCAACACAGGTGAGGTGACTTGCCCAAGACCACGCAGGTGGGGAAAGTCAGGCCTGAATGAACACCTCGGGTGCACTGTCTCAGCATCAGCACATCTCTTCATGGAACAAAAATAAGAAATGCTAAGTATTTAATGCTTAAATATTCACCACTAATGTTGACACCCTCCTAAATCATAAAACATCATTTTAAAAATATGACTTACATCTCTTAAAAAATATGTCCACGAAAGTGAACAATAGCCTTCTATCATATACAGTCATTTGCAATCATCCTATTGACTTACAGCTGCACCAAAAGTTATGAATATTCTTCCCAACACAACACTTCAGAGAGGGGGGCTGACCGGTCAGGGGTCTGCTGTCAGGGTTCTCTGATTGTCCTTCATTTTCATTATTCCCTTCTCCCTTTCAAAGCTTCCCTCCACCCCACTTCCAAAGACTCCAAGGAAACCCTAAAAGCAGAAGGGAATCCACAAAAGCATAGCTTCTTACTTTTTCCCAAATGCAGAAAATGGTTATGTGTATGGAAAGGGTGTCCTTCTGTCTTACTCACAAGCTGACTAAGTAGAACAAGAAGCTTATGTGCAGCTGACCCTTCAACAATGTGGAGGGTAGGGCACCAACTCTGCCCCCCGTCAAAAATGTGTCTAACTTTGACTCCCCCAAAACTTCAGTCATCCCCTGGCATCTGTGGGGAACTGGTCTCAAGACACCCCTGCGGATACCAAAACCTGAAGATGCTCAAGTCCCTTCCATAAAATGGCACAGAACAAGGCAGCCAGTCAGCCGTCCACACTAGCAGATTCCCTGCTGTGGGTCAAAAATACCGTTTTCAACCTGCAGTTGCTTCAATCTAACCCTCTTAGTGCTACCTTCTGCCAGCGGTACTAGCGAGAAATGCGAAGGGTAATTCAATAAAATGTATCACCTTAGGAAAAAGAAAAAAGTTATGAAGTTATTGTTTTAGATATCCATAGGTGTTTTTTTTAGTTTTATATAAATTGAATTAGTTAATAATATGATTCTTTTACATCATCAGAAAAAGAAATGTAATTATTTCAGTCATACATCATATAAGAAAAAATATAGTAAGTTATAGCGCTTGTAACTATGGTCTACGTATGAGCCTATCTATCGGCCCGTCGCACTAAAAGGGCTGAAGATGTGAAACCCAGGGCTTTAGCGGGCCAGCTGTATATTTATTGAGTAGAATCCTCATGTGAGTGGACCCACGCACTTCAAACCTGTATCATCCAAGGGTCAGCTGTACTTACACTGCTTGTTACTTTGAGTGTAGAGATTTTCTTTCTTTGTTCTCTAAAAATACCAACTAGCAGAGACACCTGCCCACCAAAAGCGGAGAAAAACATCTAAAGAAGTGGAGCGAAACATGTCAAGAAGTGAAGTACAAGTGGTAAATAGAGTATTCATTAAGCAAAGTATTATAAGTCACTAAATAGTACCTGTTAGTACATAAAACTTGTTCCTAAATTTTGATTCTCACCCTGATACTGTGCCATATCTTTTGACCAAAGAGTCTCCGTTCCATGTTGAGTTTCATCATATAAAAATGTAACTTCCGTGGCGCCAGCATCTTCTGCATTCTGAATTAATTCCTAATCAAGAAATACACCAAAAATAATATGTAATAACACAGTAATCTACTTCCCATCTTTGTATTTATCTATAATACTTAAAAAGTAATTACATTTACATAAAGGAAGCCCAGGACTTCATCGTTATCTTTAAGATCTGGTAAGGGTACTAGTGAAAGTAATCATAACATACAGGTCAGAGTATGGCTGAACTGATCACAAGTCCTTCTTCAATTCCATATACCTAAAAAGCATGTTTAACTTGCTGTCTCTGAGCCTCTCAGTACAAATCCCCGGACTATTTACAACTCTGTCTCTTGTTTACAACCCACCCAAAGGCTTCATGTAAAGAAATCCCTCCATCTCCAGAGGCTGCAGGCTGCTCTGGGCTCTGGGACAAGCACCTCATCCTTGAGCAGTTACCAAAAAAAGGCCCTTATTTTGGCCTCACCAAACTTACCTTCTCTTAGAAAAAACGCATCAGTCTGTGTGTACTGATTAGCACAGTGTGCTACCTTCTTGAGAACTTGAGATATGTACGTGTCTTCCTCCTGCACCAACCTGAAAGTTTCCTGAAGCTCAGGACTGGCTTATTCCTTTCATTAAAAAGGTGTTATAGTGATGCTGTTTGGTGGATGACGAGTGGATGGGTGAATGGGTGCTCAAGCCGCTGTAATGGAGAGGAGAGGGAAACCCACAGGAGCCTCCAGAACACCCCCAGTCTCAGCAACCCAATCCTTTGGCACGCCTACTGAAATCATGTCGGGAGCCCCAAATGATAAGAGTCCAACTCCTAGAGCCGACACCATCATCACAGAACGTGCACTGACTCCAGAGATAGTATCCCTAGTCTATTCTGGACTTAGTCTAAAGTACAGAAAGGCCAGCACATGACAACTACCTGGATGAGCTGTGACCTAGACCGCCAAATCAAATGGTTACACTTTAAATGGAAGCCTCTTTAGAAACACAGCAATTCACTCTGTATTGCTATACTCATGAACCTCTAGCTATGGGGAGAACTATTTTTTTACTTTCCCAGCACTGTGACATCACTAAACCCAAGGGGGTGGGAGGAGGAATGGGCAAGAACTGAAAAGAGCTTATATTGATACCACAGTAATGCCAATAGCAAAGCCTTTATCAGAGCAGAAAGGTGGCACAGTGCCCAGGAAATGAGGGGAGAGCTCAGAACTGAAGACCCGGTTTGGAGCTGGTTCAGCAGCCGCACACCAGGAGGCTGGGGAGTCTCACCCCACCTGCTGTTCAACCCCTAACACGCACATCTGAGTCTTGTCTACCTCCTGAGCAGCTACAAATCCCTCCTATCATATTAACACAACTGCCTAGTTCTCACAGGATAGTTAAGACCCTCCTTAGTGTAACAGAAGCCCTAAAACTAGCAATCTTATTTTCATTAGGATATTAGAATATAAAAAATAGAAATAAGAATAGGCAGCAAAATACAATGTTAACTTACAAAATGACAGCACTTTAGAGGATTGATCTTTTTTTCATTTGAATACCTGTTTATCATTCATGTGTATTTAGGGAACACGGGTAAAGAAAATGGGACATAAAACCCAAATCCCAGGGTCCAACTACCAGTCAGTCTCAACTTGCACAAAAAATAGGATGAGATGCTTTTTCTCAGGGATCTCTTTCAATCTGATTCTGAGAAGAGGGAATAAATGTGGCCATTTGCGTATGATCTTTTAGCAAGTCATTAAAATATCTCTGGACCATTCAGCAACCCTCATGGGTGTTTTCTGTGATTTCTAAGATTCCTATTCAATTTAAACTGGCCACATTCTACAGAAACCTCTAAGGAGCAGGTGGACGTTGAGCTGTCTTCCACACATGCACACATGTGTGAGAAGGGGAAGCGCTAGACACTAGCGGTTTGCTACGACATCGCTCACTTCCCGACAGGTTCCCACTTTGAATGCTTGAGACCCTATTCCTGTTACCACCAACTAAATCTACATTTAAAATTTATTCTGTTCACCTCTCTCTACCCCATTACAACCCAATCACCACACTCCTCCCATCTTCATTTCCCTAATATCTCACTGTAAAAATTATTTTGAAATGAACTTTCTGTGAATCACTGATGCCTATTTGAAAGAATGCATCGCCATTACTAAAATCACTGAAGGTACAGTAATCCTCACCCAGCACCTAGCTGAGTGTGACTGGTTAACAAACCAGCGCCGTGAAATAGACCCGGTCTTTACTCTTTAAAAATCTGCCGTCTAAACTAGAACTATGAGGGCTAAGGGACTGAAGGTAATAAACACTAAGTAAGTTAAAGAGAAGAAAAATGCATAACTGATCTACTTTTACAATTCATTAAAAAGGTTTCTTACTAAGCTTAAACACAAAATCTAATTTTTGCAGTTATCTTCCATAATTGCTTTGCTTTATGCTTGTTCTGGGTTTTTTTTAATGACTGTATTCAAACTAAATTAATATATCATAAATAGATATAAATAATTGAAGTAATTATCTTATTAAACTCCCCTAAAAAGCAAACCACTAAACCCAGGGTCCAACAGGCATGTGTCCCTGGCCCCTGAATGTGGGTTTTGTGTTATTTTGTTTGTGGGGCTGGATGACTGGATTACGCCATTGCACAATGGTCAGAATAAATTCATAAAATTATGTTACTTAATTACATAAAATCACAAACAAGTGTCCCCAGAACGATACCGTGCTGGGTGTGAGCACGTAGCCACTTAGCACGCCCTCTGCTTCTGCAGCCTCGTGTGCACTGTCAGCCCAGCCCATGCTGCGAGTGCACGAAGGGCAACACGTGCAGCCAGCAAAGCTACACGAAAGTTAAAACAACTCAACCGCTAAGGACTTCTAAGTGATTTCATGCGATCTCATTGTTACCAAAGCAAATTCATGCATGAATACAACACGACCCTACCTTGAGAATCTGCCCTCCTTCCGGGTATCTTCTTAAAATGTCCTTGAGAAAATCCACAAGTGGTGGTGTTGTCTGGCCAAAGCGACCTAAAATAAAATCCCATGGCTTATTACCAATGTGTGACTTGGTTCCAAGACATAGCGAAACCATACCAGTTACAACTTCACGTTTTACTGCAGCTGTCTGGCATGAAAAGCTACCTGACTAAACAGATTCAGTAGAAAGCAAAGCCAGTTCAATCTGATCCAATCTCAAGGTTTTTCATTAAACTATAAATTCAGTTTTTTAAAAAATGTTCAAAAGTATACTAAATGTCACAAAAGATTATTGATTCAAAAATAAAGAGCATGGGGGGGGGAGGGGTCGCTATTTGCCAAAACAACTGAAATAAATAAACAATGCTTTGCTGCTAAATTATAAGCCAGAGATCAGGGTGCTGCTGATCATGATATTCGTAATATTCTGGAACTCAAATGACATTCTGATTGTTCTGAAATTGACGTCTCGATGGCTGTCCAGTTCAGCCTTTCCTAAACTAGAGATTCTTAGAACTGACTGACCAGCTAATCTTCAGATAGGGGTGGGAAAGTACAGGGAGGGCAGGGGAAAGGAAAGTCATTTCTCAGATGCACAGAATATTAAAAAAAAAAAAAATCTGTAAATAAGAAAAAAAAAATCTATGCTTAAAACCAAAATCATCACTATAAATTTATTTGCATCATTCCGGTACAATTATCTGCCAAGACCAACCCCCACTGTTGCACAGACCGGAACACCCCACACATGCTGAAAACTCGCTGTGCACCTGCCCGGTTTCCTCTGCCTCACACGCCTCACCACACCCCGATGCTATAGACTTGCACTTCACTCTTAAAGCATAACCTTAATTCAACTAAAAACGGAATCAACTCCTGGTAAAGACAATACTATACCTCCCCCTTTTAAGCCTCTTGACTGAAGGTTTACAAAAAGATGACAGTTTCTGGAAGTCAGATCTCCAATCTTGATCCAGTCAGATAACTGAAAAAAAGAAAAGGAAATGTATGGACAGCAACATAGTTCCTAATATAAATTCAAAACTTTACCTTAATTTTTTTTTTCACTTAAAAAAATAATGCTCGTTACCTGTTCCTATCAGGTAATAAGTTGCTCTGGAGAAGGAAATATCTCAGAGAAATTTAGTCAAAAATTTTATTTAAAAAACTGAAGAATTTTTCCTTAAATAATTACAAATAAAGATACACATATCTCTGCTTTAAAATTATTTAGGGAAGCCGGGATGGCTCAGTGGGTTAAGCGCTCACTTTGCAGCGCCAGGGACTGAGGATCGAATCCCGGCCCCGGCCCGTGCGGACCCATGTACTGAACTGGGAGCTCCCCCAGTTCAGTTCTCTCTCTGTCTCTGTATCTCTCTCTCTCTCTTAGTCAAAAACAACAACAAAAAACAATTAAGAAAATAAAGAAACACTGAATCAAATGCTTTAAAAAAAATTACTTAAATTTTTTATGATGAATCAGGATTCACTATAAACAAAATCATTCTTTTGATCAGCATTCCCTGTGATTGTTCGGAGCACAGTTCTATGAGCTCTCAACAGATAGTAGAGAAAAAATATGTTTTAAGTCACTTGAAATAATCTGAATTTTAGGGTATTGAACGTATTAATATATATTGTCATACATATTATATCCTTGTAATATATAATACTTTCTTACAGAGGATTACACTAAGCAATACTGCACAAATTTTAGCAGCACATGTTTTTTGTAGTCAAAGAGCATCTTACAGGATGTTGCCCCTAGAAATATACTTGGGAAAACACTGCTAGAGACGCTGCCACCAAAAGGTGTGACATGAAAGGAAGGGACAAGTAAGGACTCCAGCCCAGAAGCTGCTGTGGTCTACAGCTCCCCTGGAACACCCTGATACTCGTTTTTCTTCTGGTGACTGTTCTGTCTCTTCTAGGGGCAGGGTGCAATATCCGTGTTCATGACCCACAGGAGCAGTGCAGTACGAGCGCCTTGTTTTCTAGAAAATACGGTAAATCATCCAAAGCCAGGTCAACCTTCTTCACAGCGGTATGCTTTAAGCGTTGCTATGGAGTGACCCCGGTACAGGTCAACAGTCTGCAAAATGCAACTCAGAGGCTCGGCTGAAGAGCCACCTTTGTTGTCCCTTCTGCTTCCTTGGCAGGGTACCAAGGGTGTCATTCACCATGTCAAAAACTCAGCGCTTCTGGGATGGCTCAGTGGGTTAAGCGCTCACTTTGCAGCCCCAGGGACCAAGGATCGAATCCCGGCCCTGGCCCGTGCGAACCCACATGCTGAACTGGGGAGTGCCCCCAGTTCAGTTCTCACCAGGGTGAGACCCCGGCCCAGTTCCTGCCCTGTGCAGCCCCGCGCCCACCTGTGGAATGAAACTATGTGAAAAAACCAATAATGTGCAACTACGGAGACTGCTCTGGGCCCTCCCCACTCTCTCTGTCTCTGTCTTTGTATCTCTCTCTCTCTCTGTCAAAAACAATAAAAATAAATCTTTAAAAACTCAGCGCTTCCAACTGCCCACGACCCATCGTGCACTGATATCCTCCAAGGTTCCTGCAGCCCAACCTGTCAAAAGGCGACCTCCTGGCTTTCCTGCTAATTCTTACCTCTCATCCTTCATTCCGTATTTCAATCACTAGTGGCACCTTCTACTTGTCACTTTAATGGGAAAGCGCTGGGAAAAGCTCCCTCTCTCCAAACCACCAATTCATCTCTGGGTCCAGCATGTCCATCCCCAGTTTCTCGGACAGCGAACTTGTTCCTCTCCATTTCTCAGTTGCGACTCCCCACGTCTCTTGGATTTTTATGACAATCTGCATTTGGTCTCCCTACTTTCTGCACATCATCTTCATTCTAGTCCCCATTTCCATAACAACATACAAATCTGAACGTGCTGTCCCAGCTCCCAGTTTATAAAGCACTTTCTATGCATATTCCCCCTGAACCCCAGAGCAGGCCTATAGAAACTCCTTGCACAGGAAACAGGAATACGTACATATCATAGTATACTGCTGCTAACAAAAAAAATGAAAAACAACCCAAATTCTATGACACAGTGATACCGTGGGATGTTATAGAGCAATAAGAAATAAATTAACTAACCTGCACATAAATTTGGATGAATATTCACAACATAATAGTGACTGAAAAAACCTAATTCCAGGTTACTACATGTAGAATAATAAGCTTCTTATAAAGGTCATAAACAACTAAAAGTAAATAGTATATTGTTAATTTATACAAGGGCTGTCTGGGAAAAATCTAGCCATAAATGCCTCTATTTTTTCATATTACATGGCTGGGTACTTTCCAGACAGCCCTTGTGTCCTCATATTATACAACACACAGACACATATATACATACACATGAGTATATCCAAACATAGTTGTATGTGTGTGTGCACATAACACACTTAGAATAAAACTACTGAAACAACTACAGAAAAGGCAACAAAATATGAACACACAGGAGTAAGGGAAGAGACACAGGCATACAGGCTGTGGAGAAGCAGAGGTGAACAGAAACTATCAACAGAGTTTTAGTTCTCCGGTTGGATGATATCATGGCTGTTCATTTTACTGTTGGTTAATTAATTAATGAACTACTAAAAGGGAGTCATGTGTGAGCTAAGGATTACCAGTCCAATTCAGTATAGCTAAGGCACACTTAAAGGAAGAAGGCAGGAAGGAAGGAAGCACACCGTAATGCCGGAAGAAGTTTTCCGGTCTCACAAGGACGTGAAAGGAAGAAGGCCTGGACAACCACCCTGTTAGTCAGGAACAGCTCTAACTGACTACATGGGTCTGACAATGGTTTTGGTAGATTGTTGTCAGTGGCCTATTTACAGGGATGTGATTCTCCCACAGAGAAATCAAGCAGCCCAGATAACGGCAGAGCTGTCTGCTTTCTCCTCCTGAGCGTGCCAAGATGGGGGAGCTAAGGGGGGGTTACTTGAACCCTTACTCTTTCCTGGGCCCTAAATCACTTCAATCAAGAACAGTAACAGTGACCTTATTCATCTACAAAGGCAACAGAATCTTAAAAGTTACCCATGTCAGGCTTTACATTTTGTTTTAAAACACTGACTATAAAGTAATTTGAACAACAGGGTCTCTGTCCATGCCAGCCTCAGCTTTTCTTAAAAACCTCAGGTATGCTCATTTGCATTTACTAGAAAACAATAACTCACTCCAAATGATTAAGCAAACAATACAGTACTAATTGCAATCTGGATCGCCCAACACTCCTTCCTTTGTTCAGTTATCAAGAACACAAGAAGGTTCTCAAGATTCAGGAGTTGACAGGGAGGACATTTTAGATCAATTAAAAGACAGGAAAGTTAAGTGAGACTTCATACTCAGTTTGAGACTCAAACACATTTGGGAAAGATCAGGAAAAAGGGTCAGAAAAATGCTCAAATAGAATGACTAGCTTGTCTCTGGGACAAGAGGTAAAGTGAGGAACTTGCAAATCCCACTTCCAGGCCGAGAAGAGCAAGACAGAGATGAGTAGGAGGAGGCTGGCACGTGACCCTTTAGAAAGTGAGGGCTAACTGCCTACAGGGTCCAGCACCAGCCCTAGCCAGTGAGTGACAGTTGTCAGCGGCTCGTCTTCCTGCCTGCCCTAAATGACTCAGAATTCTTGCCCATCATTCAAATCGCAAAGGTTCTGAGCAGCATTCAATTAAAAGAGCACCCCTGTGAAAGGTGTGCTTAGTAAGGGTGACGCTTTTCACGGTACACAGGACCAGGACTAAATTCTCCCTTTCCGAAGTCACACACCTGCCCTGAGTCAGGAGGGAATCATGTCCTCTGCCTGTTTTCTGGGTGACCTATAGCCTTGACATTAAGTTCATCTTCAATGGCTTAAGCTCTTCTTCTGTTATAAAGAACTTTACATTTACCATTTTTATTTACTGACACCCTGACATAGTCTCTGTGGTGTGGAATAGTGAAAAGCGCATAGACTGGAATTAGACAGACCTGGGTTCAAATCCTGACTTGTCACTAAGACCTCTTTTCCCAATGCATTTCCCAAGTACAGAAGGAGAAGGTACTGACTAAGCTACTCTCCAAAATTCTATCTCCAGCTCTGCCTTCTATCCCTTGAGCTTCAGTCCCAGATGTGCAGCTGCCTGTTAAATATCATGCAGGGACCTTAGAATTCACTAGACTTTTTTTATCCCATTCCTATTAGAAACGGGGAAGCGGATTCTTTTATCCCATTCCTATTAGAAAGAGGGAAGAAGATTATTTTATCCCATTCCTATTAGAAATAGGGAAGCGGATTCTATCTAACACAGTAATGAATTTGGCCTCTGTTATCCACTGGCAGTACTGGAAGTAGAATCTAGGTCACCTACCTCTTCGTGCATTTTTCTAGATGGTTCTTTTATTTCCTGCCATCAGCTGAACCTTATATAAATGCTAACCAATCGCACTACCTTTCCTCCAAAATTAGATGCCCTTCTCTGCTAACTGAACCATTCCTGATCTGACTCAAGGCTTGTGAACTTCCTTGGCAAGGCTTCTGCTTTATTCTACATCGAACCCCCACCCTACCCTGCCCCCCATATCTATTTGGTACCAGAACTGCCATAATTTTGCCTTTTTCAAAGTCTCCTGTACGTCCTTTCCTTTCAGAGTCACCTCTACCATCATTGTCTAGAACCTCATTACCTCATACCAGCATAAGTTTCCCAACTAGACCCCCACCGACTACCCACTCAATCGGAAACACTCTACAGACCACGGCCATGTTCACCATCCCATGCCGATGCTTTGCATAGACACCTCCAAATATGTTCTAATGGCAAGACCCCGTCACGACTGAGCCTATGGGTACAACCACATCCAAGAGACGAGCTGACATAGGAGGACCAGAGGAATAGCCAAAGAAGTGGGTAAGGACCAGGAGAGGATACATGGATGGTTGAAAGATAGCGGTAGGCACAGAAAAAGAAGTAAGAATGATGAGCCATGGGGAAGCCGGGATGGCTCAGTGGGTTGAGCGCTCACTTTGCAGCGCCGGGGACCGGGGATCGAATCCCAGTCCCGGCCCGTGTGGAACCATGTGCTGAACTGGGGACCCCAGTTCAGTTCTCTCTCTGTCTCTGTATCTCTCTGTCAAAAATAAAAATAAATAAATATATATAAGAATGATGAGCTTTGCTCCTCAATTCTGTCCAAAGTCCTCAATCAAGTCACTGTCTACCTGCCACCCAACACCTTGGGGAATTGGTAAAGAGGATTGAGCTGTGTGGGAACATAAGAACAGATTAACCGGAAATCTGAGTCTAAGTGGGTAAGAGAGCAGAGAATGGCCCCAGGTACAGAGACTGTCGAGATTACTTTGAGGGATTAAAAATCACAGGTGCGGAGTACTTAAATATTTGTATTGGATAGTAAGGAAATCTAATACTTAAAATGTTATTTTATATGGATCAGGTTCAACTCTTTTTGCTCCTTTTAAATCCTGGAAATTATGTTCCTCTATCATATAAAAAAGTGAACATATTTATGAGGATAAAAGAATAAGTTAGTTTTCAGTGAAATGTCTTCAGGTAGCTCCTCCTTTAAGAGAAGTGTAGTATGTTCACCAATTTTAAATATGACAATATGAAACACTCCTATTTTCTGAAGCTTTGATCAGCTAAAGTTTTCATTTGCTAAGTCATTGGTATCTTACAAATTGTCATTAAAATTTACTCAAAACAGCAGCTTCTCTATGACAGTATGCCTAAAGTTCTTTTCAACCAATTTCTGTGATTGAAAACTGGCGGGAAAATTTCTAAGCCATCAAAGGCGAAGGCAATAACCAGTATTCCAGTTACACGGATAACACAATGAGAAAAATACGAGTAAGGATCAAGTCACTTAGATGATGAGGTCTCTAAACCAGCAAAGAAACCAATCATCCAACCAACCAACAAAAGTCCTCTGGCAATCATGCCCATCAAAAAAAGTACCTTGGGGAAGCCGGGATGGCTCAGTGGGTTAGGCGCTCACTTTGCAGCCCCGCGGACCAGGGATCGAATCCCGGCCCGGCGCATGTGGACCCATATGCTGAACTGGGGAGTGCGCCCAGTTCAGTTCTCACTGGGGTGAGACCCTGGCCCAGCTCCTGCCCTGTGCAGCCCCACCCACCTGTGCAATGAAACTGTGCAAAATCCAATGATGTGCAACTATGGAGACTGTTCTGGGCCCTCCCCCTTCTCTCTGTCTTTGTCTCTCTGTCAAAAACAATAAAAATAAATCTTAAAAAAAAAAAAAAAGTACCTTAACTTCAGGAAGTGAAGACTCAGACAAAATGGGGGAGAAGGAAACACAAAGTTGAAACGGTACATCAATAAAAAATCGCAAACCAATGGCAGGCGCGTATTTCCAGAGCATCATTTCCAGGGCGATCGTTAAGGGAGCCCTTCCCACGACACAAGGATAAGCCCCGGCCGGCGGTACGATGCTCCCGAGGACCTGCGGCCGAGCCAGGGGATGCTCCAGGACCCCGGGCACGGATGCAGGCCCGGGGCGCACGCAGGCGCGGGGACGGGCGGGCAAGTACCTCCCTGTCGCCGAGCCAAAGGCGCTGCTCCGCCACCGGGAAGCCCGTCTCGGCCGCGATGCGCTCCTTGATGTCGTGCACGGTCCACGACTCCAGAACGGCCACGGTCCTGCAGCCCACGCATCCGGGGAGCACGGTCACGCCGAGCCACCTGCGCGACAAGCAGAGGGACCCTCAGTGGGGGCCACCATGTGGGAGCCCCAGCGCGCGGGGTCGCGGGGGGCAGGGCCCCTCGGGGCGCTCGGCCGGGCCGGGCACGCTCACCTCGCCCCCATCGCCGGCGTCCTCGCCGCGGGCCTGTGTCCGCGCCCCAGCGTGGGGGGCGCCCGGTCACGGCCAGCCCTGCTGCACAGCGAGCCCCGGCGCAGGCCTGGAGGGCGGCGGGGTCTCCATGGCGCAGGCTGGCACCGTCCCAGCGGGGCTCAGTCGCAGCCCCCGGTGCAGCCAAGCCGCCTGAACCGCGATGGATACGCGAGAGGCAGCTCAGGCCGGGTTGGAGGAGCCGATCTGGGCGGCGAGAGCGCGCACCAGGCCTGCAAGGCGCCTGCCAGGACCGTTAGTGGCCGGCCGGCCCGCCCCTAGGGCCCCGCCCCTAGGGCCCCGCCCCTAGGGCCCCGCCCCTAGGGCCCCGCCCCTAGGGCCCCGCCCCTAGGGCCCCGCCCCTAGGGCCCCGCCCCTAGGGCCCCGCCCCTAGGGCCCCGCCCCTAGGGCCCCGCCCCTAGGGCCCCGCCCCTAGGGCCCC
>PVKE010038659.1:0-15348 GCA_004027555.1 Craseonycteris thonglongyai
CACCCCCCCCCCCCCCCCCCCCCCGTCAATGGTGTCCCGCTTTACCAATGTTAAAATCTGGTCACCTTAGGCTAGAATGGCTGGAGGTTGGCTCTTCATGTCTGAGCAAAACTCAGCAAGATGCTCTTAGCTAGAAGACAGGCTTTGTGTATTAACGTAAGTCTCTAGGGACCTTCAACAGTTCTTAACTAATCCCTTTATGTGGGTTATAGACTGAGTCGCTGTGTCAGTAGTGAACACATTCTTTTTGGTTTTGAACCTGTTGATAAGGACAGTTTTAATTTTTTCGTTTGTTAGCTTTTGACAGAGAGAGAGATACAGAGACAGAGAGAGATACAGAGACAGAGAGAGAACTGAACTGGGGGCATTCCCCAGTTCAGCACATGGGTCTGCATAGGCCGGGGCCGGGATTTGATCCTGGGTCCCTGGCACTGCAAAGTGAGCGCTTAACCCACTGAGCCATCCTGGCTTCCCCAGGACAGTTTTAATTGGGCTCACTTTGAATACTTTTGTTCAATCTTTTTAAATATTTATTTATTTATTTTGACAGAGAGAGAGATACAGAGACAGAGAGAGAACTGAACTGGGGGAGCTCCCAGTTCAGCATATGGTTCTGCACGGTCCGGGGCCAGGATTCGATCCTCGGTCCCCAGCGCTGCAAAGTGAGCGCTTAACCCACTGAGCCATCCCGGCTTCCCCTGTTCAATCTTTTAAGTTACTTTTTCTTTTGTCTAAAAATTTGGGGTTTTATTTTAATAAACTTTTAGTATTATGTTACACATAATAATACAGTTAGTTATTGAAAATGCAAACTTGAAATGCATTATAAGGCTATTAATGTTTTATTCTCTTAGTATAAGGGCAAAATATGAGTTTATACTTCTGGAAGCTCTTTTTGGGAAAGCTCAACAGGAATTTTTGAAATTGAAGGATTTAGTATAAAGGACAATTTAACTCTGTTTAAAAATCTCCCTCTGCAGAAATGGCAGATAATGGGGGATCTTCTTCATCTTGTTACCAGCCCCGTTTGGATATCCCAGCTGTTTTAAAGTGAGTAAAAGTTCCAGAGCTGGACCTGATGGTGCTGTTTCTCCTGGAGTGCGGTGTATTGACTTGATGGAGCTAGAATCGTTTTGAGCACAAGCTTCCACGAGAAGCTATTTTCTGTACCTCTGAGCTGCCTTGCCATTTTGTAGGAACATGGCTTGCCACAGTTTGGTGTCACCCGATTCCCTTGTGTAATAATAAATGGGACATTTAATTTTTGTGTGTTAAAAAGCCCATACAAATAGAATTTAAAACATATACAACCTGAACAATGCTAGATCATGACCATACATTCTAATAAAATTGTATATCAGGAGATATATTTAAAGATTTCTCTAGGAATGACTCTGGCATTGCATAAAGTAAGTTGAACCTGTGGAAAGTGATGCTTAGTTGATGAGGAATCTGACGAACCAGCAGATTGCTTATTTTCTGTGTTCACAGTGGATTTGTGTCTCTGCACCTAAGAACTCTGCATCTAGCTACAAACTGTGAGGGGCAAGACAGAACAGTGTTTAAGGGTACAACCAACCTGGGTTCTGCTACTTCCTACCTGTATGATCTCAAGTAACTGTCTCTGTCTCATTTTACTCATCTGATGAAAGGGATACCAGTGCCTGACTCATAGGGCAGTTGTGAGAGTAGAGTTCATCCAAAGGCTTCCAGAACACTTCCTCTCATAGCAAATAGTCTGTTCAGTCATCACTAGCCACCATTATTCTTCTTCTCTCTCTAACATCACAAAATGTAAACCCTTTTGTGAGTAGAGCTAATCAGGGCACATAGCAGTTTTAGAAAATAAAGTTATCAGGCAGTTTTTTGCTGGACTTTAAACAAATTACCTAAAAATGAAATGAACTCTCTTCAAGACTATCTTGTGCCTCTTGATAGCCCAGAGATGTTTCTTGGTGTTTCAGGTGGGTTCTTAGCTGGTGGAGGAGCTCCATACAAAGGTGGTTGGCGTCACACACCACCTGTCTTAGCAGGTCAGGTCTGCTTCATGCATTACCCCACGTGGGTAGGACTTAGTGGCATGCAGGACTGTGGATAGCGTAATCACTAACTGAGGAGGAAGAGGGTGTGCTTATAACACACCCGGGCAGCAGGGGCAGAAAGGACGTTTACTGCTGCGAATGATCAGAAGAGCATATATATTGAAAAATAACTTGATACAGAGATGAGATTCGTGCATATGGGAACTCCTAAAACCCAGAAATATCTTCGGGAGGGCGGGCCCCTTGAGCACAGGCTTCCCCCACTAGGTGAGGGCTCTAGGAACCCATCTGCATCCGTGGACCAGCTGGCATGGTTGTGAGAGGTTTCAGTGAATTTTTTTTGGAGACTCAACGTGTTTGCCCATTTCATGATGGGTACTTTAAATGAATAGTGTGCAGCGTGACAAGCACCGGCCCACACTGCGCTGAGTATTCAGTTTTTGACCAAAAACAGCCGGATGCCATACCCCACCCTTCCTACTCACCTGATCTCACCCTGAGTGACTCTTTTTTGTTTCCCTGGATGAAAAAAGTCCTCAAAGGGAAACATTTTGCTGTTGTGGAAGAGGTGACACAAAATACGGCAGAAGCACGAAAAGGCATCAAAACCCATGAGTTCAAAAACTGTTTTGAGTAGTAGAACAAGCATCTCTATAAGTGCCTCCCATCCAAAGGAGAGTCCTTTGAAGGTGACTGAAGTTTAAATATGTACCGGTAAGAATAAATACACATTTTTAAAATAAATAAATTCCAGATTTTTGGGATTACCCCTTGTGCAGTGAGAAAATTATATGGCATCACTGAATTGGGATGGTTAGGAAACATTTGAGATCTGTTTTAGTCACTTAAAGAGAATATGTTTCCCATGGCAGTTTTTGCTTTATTTGGAAGTTCTGGGAACCGGAACCACTTGGACAAGTAATTCACACTGAATCTAAAGGCCTCTTGGGTTTTCATCGGGTTGGCAGTGTATGCCTCATTCCCTAGGCAGATTTGTGTGCGAGTGCGTTGATATCTATCGGTTTAAATTATACTAGCTTTCAGTATGTAGGAAGTTGTGAAGAAAATGCTTTTCTTCAGATGAGAAGGTATCTCTGTGTAGTGAACTTGAGCTATAGGCAGCCTCCCTAAAACCTGCAGGGTAACTTGTGTCAGGACACTGCTGTGCAGAGGTGCGTGTGTTTGCTGTGACCAGTCCCCGTCCTGAGTGGCCAATGTGACCGAGAATAGCACCACCCATCAAATGTTGTTGGAGCATTCGACTCTCAGCTCACATTCCTTTACCTCACTTCTCCCCCATCCACAGATGCCTCTGACCAGGAAGGCAGGAGGTGGGGGCATAGGAGAGACCCTTCTGCCCCAGCTCCTTCCTTGATGCTTCTGTTACTTGGACCACCACACAACTTAGCCCTGCAGGCTTGTGCTGGCGCCAGTGACTGGCAGTAGCAGATACTTCTCGCCTGACTTGTGCTCTCTGACAGTCGGCCATCTCCCTCGTCCACGCCTTTCCTGGTGCCTCTGGCCCTCTTTCCGCCCTCTGCTCTGCGGTGGGCTCACCAGGCCATCTGCAGCTGGCTTGGTCAGGGCTGGATGAAGTGACAGTGTCCACCGAGACCCACGCCCACCACTGCCCATAGGGGCTCCTGTAGATGCCCCCCATCTTCCCAAGTGGTTCCTGCCCAGCTAGCTCTTCAGCCCCTGTCTGCTTAGAAAGGGAACCCTGACCTGTGAGTCCGGGCTCCCCTCCCAACCCTGACCCCTGCCCAGGTGCTGCCTCCGCGCGTGCCGCCTTCTCTTGCATCTTAGCCCCTACCTCCCCAGGCAGGCTGCCTCCCTCAGGACTTGGGTAGGAATCTCATGGGGGTGGCTTTGGAGCTGGGTCCCCTGAGTCTCAGCTGTGGCACTTGCCTCCCGCGGGGCTTGGGAGTCACCTCGCCTTTTGAGACCCTGAATTTCATAAAACACAGGACAGCAATGTCTGTCTAGGGGTGTTGGAAGCATGGGCTTATGAGGGAGAAGTGCTCTGCACAAAGGGGGTCCTCAGGGCCCCCCGAAACCGGCCTGTGGTGAGATCCGTGTGAGGGGCCCGCCCAGTTCCACTGAGACCTCGTTGGACCTTCATTACCTTTGCAGGACCCTGTTCCCATGAGTCCGTTTGAGTGCTGGGGGTTAGTGCTGGGTGTATCTCTTTTTTGTTGGTGGTGGTGGTGGTGGGGGGTTGGTGGTGGTGGACATAGTTCAACCCACACACACAAATTCATAGACGCTTTCTAGAAGGTGATAAGACCACATTTATGTTTATAAGTTCTTTGTTCTAGAGGTTCTATTTTAGGAATTTGTCCTTAGGAAATAATGACGTATGTACACAAATTTAAGGGTAAGAATGTTCACAGGTGAATAATATTAATGAAAATGAATGATTTACGAAGGCTGTCCAGAAAGTATCCAGTCATGTAACCATTCTCATTATGTTGACAATGGCTGGGGTTTTTTTCTGTACAGCCCTAGTATACTAATGGAAAATCAGAAAATAGAAGGGTAAAATAATGGCATATCCTTTTGGGGAACTATTGTGTAGCCATAAAAGTTGTGTTTCTGGAAAGTATAATTTCTATAAGAATGCTTGTAAAGCAGGATAAAAAATATTGTAGCATGGTCGGTATATGATCATGCTTTCTTAAATTACAATAAACAGATTTTTTATATATATGAGAGCTGTCCAGGAAAAAATCCAACCATAAATGCCTCTTATTTTTCATATTACATGGCTGGATACTTTCTGGACAGTCCTTTTATACAAGAAAAAATGGGAAAGAAGTCATTCAAAATACATTTGCAGCAGTTAACTCTGTTGCGATTTTATTTATAGTTTTTCAGGGTTTTATAGATCTTTAATGAACTTGCAAGTAAAGAAAAAAATTTGTTATATACAATATATTTGAGGTACTGGCCTGTTAGTATTTACAAGAGTTCAAACCTGAGTAACTGAGGGAAGTGTGGCTGAACTCTAAAGGCATATGCTTTAAAGCAGTTGTAAGTAGCCAAAGTTTAAGTTTGCAAATATTCGTGTAAATTGTTGCTAGACCAGCATGAATAACACACCTGCAGACATTTCCTGCGGGACTCGGGTGACCTACTGTTCTGAGTGAGGTGTGAGCAGCAGCGCTCAGGCCCGTGTGTGTGTCCTTGTGCGGGTTAACTGCCGAGCACAGTGCTCTGTTAATGCAGATCGCTGTGTTGTTTTAATGCGCCTTTACAGAATTAACAGTTGATTTATTTCAGCTTTTCTTTTTCCCCCCAATCTTCTTTACTTTTAGGTTAAAAATTTTGCAGTTATTTATCTTGTGGATATTACAGAAGTACCTGATTTCAACAAAATGTATGAGTTGTATGATCCGTGTACTGTCATGTTTTTCTTCAGGTATGTCCTCTTATCTTAAAGTTATTTAAATTGAAAATGTTAACCTGGAAGTTTAATGTAATTAAGATATCTTTAGATTCTCTTATTTGGAAGGAAGTCAGTTATATAGTCATATTACATACAGCTTGTATCAGCAGACAGTGTGATCTTTTAAGTAATTTTCAAAGTAACAATTTCAGTTTTAGCATTTTCTTTTTTTTTTTTTTAATATATATTTTTTTATTTATTTGTTTTTGACAAAGAGAGAGAGATACAGAGAGAGAACTGAACTGGGGGCACTCCCCAGTTCAGCATATGGTTCTGCACGGGCCGGGGCCGGGATTCAATCCTTGGTCTCCGGCGCTGCAAAGTGATCGCTCAACCCACTGAGCCATCCCGGCTTCCCCTAGCATTTTCTTAATAATAACTTACCCTTTTGAAATTACTTTGCCCAGAAACCTAGGTGAAGTGTAATTAATTGTCATCTGTTGATGAAAATGTCTGTTTCTAAGTAGCTTGTTTTAAAAATATACCTGTGACTCTGTTTATCGTCCTTTTTGTGATGCCCAAGAGGTAAACCTGTATTTCATTTCTTTGCTTATAAATACGAGATTATTTCATCAGCTAAAACATTCTGTTGTGGACTTTAGTCAGTCTGCTCACGCTCCTCATACCCTCTCACATCGTAGGGGTCCTGCCTCCGTCCCACTGTGGTAGCCTGAGGGCAGGAGACGCTGGGCTGGGCCAGATGTGGGAGGTGGTGCTGTCGGTGCCCCCGGATTTGGACCAGCACTGTCTCCATGTCACTAAAGTTGCCCACCAGTGTGTGCATTGAGTTCTACCCGGCTGTGTGGTCCAGCGCAGGGACTCTATGTCAGACGAGACAGGGTTCCTGTGGTCTCAGGGCTTCATCTGATGCCACCGCAGAGCAGCCAGGGAAGCAGGGAGCTGCCGGAGGACACACAGCTACAGGCATAGATGCTGGGCCAGGCAGGCCAAGGGGAGTGTGGGGTGAGCGTACGGTGCCAGGGGGCATGCAGGCAAGCACAGGCACGCTCCATGTGGGGACCTGCAGGGTGTGGGCTCAGTGGGGTGTAACGGGCACAGGAGTTGCAGGAGGTGGGGCAGGGGCAGGTCCCCAGGTCCTGACCAGTGTGAGGACTGCGAAGTATAGGTTTGTGGCAGAAATGACAGGTTTGCCTGGTAGACGCCGCTCGGGTTGGGAAAAAGGCCAAGATGCAGGCTTCGGGAGGGCGCGCTTCCCGTGGGGTGCTGGGTCGAAGCAGGTGTCGAGCTCGCAATGTGGAGAGTTAAGTCAGTACATTCATCTCCAGCACCTGGTAGATTAGTTACAGGCACACGGATAACACCTTTATTTTACAAAGTGCACCTATAAAAGGAACCCCCTCCCTTGAAGGATAAATTTGTAAAGAATCGTCTGCGTCCCTAGTAGAAATGCAAAATCCCGTGTTCACAATCAGTAATTGTACGATTAGGAGGCTCTTAATAAAACCTACACTCACTGCTCACAGGAGCACCCTGAAAACTCACACATTGCTTTTCTCAGGTAAATGAGTGCAACCCTTGGAAACGATGGGCTCCCCTTCTGAGCAACTGACTCTGCCCTTTGACCCTGACTTGTGTGCCGTGTTTGTCCTGGGGAATGTAGATGGAATGTAGGTGCCTACAGAAAGGGTCTGCCAGACAAGCCATTGTGTGTTTTTAAAAGTAGGAATCAGGTGGTTTTCCAGTCTCCAGAATCATGGTGTAGCCTCTTGAGCGGTGTGTGTCTCTCTCCAATGACTCTGAAGGTTTCACATGTGTACTTCATTTCTTGGGTCATGCGTGTTTCAGTGGGCACACAATGCTGTCCCTTGGCCTCAGTTGGGTCAGTTTTGAAAGAACTCAGGGTTACACCGCTGGGGCGATCGCCACCCTTTGCACTTGTTTGGGGTTTTAGGGTGACTGCTGACAGGTCACTGGGTCCCCTGTCCAGCTTGTGCTGCTATGTATGGTTGTGCACCAGCTGGGCCAGTGTCCCCACACTTGGCACGGGCATCAGCCTTGGAGACCAGACACAGCTGAGTCTGCCCCGTGTGTTTGTGGCCGAGGGAAAGCCATTGGGAAGCGGCAGGTCTGGGTCTGAGGTGCTGCCCTACCAGCACTTGTAACAGCACGGCGCCTCTGACAGGCGCTCGTAACGACAGGGATGCTTCAGCTCTTCATACGTGCTGACCTGCTTTCTCTTTGCAGGAACAAGCACATCATGATTGACTTGGGCACAGGGAACAACAACAAGATCAACTGGGCCATGGAAGACAAGCAGGAGATGATTGACATCATCGAGACCGTGTACCGAGGTGCCCGCAAAGGCCGTGGCCTGGTTGTGTCTCCCAAGGATTACTCGACGAAGTACAGATACTGAGCGCTCGCCCTTGCTGGCGGGCCTTGCAGTGAGGGGCACTGCCCCAGCTTTGCGCTGGCCTGGCCGCTGCATTTTCAAGTTAGCAGATATCTAAGTATCTCACTGGAGTCAGTATAGTACTCGGTCACGGGAGCAGTCCTAGTCGTTTATTTCCTAGGAAACTGGACGTACAGATTACCGGTGTTGGAAGGTATTACCATCGCAGTGAAGTTCCGGGGAGCGTCCTGTGGGGCCGCTCTGTTTTGCACACGTGGCCGTGCTGTGACAAAGTGCCAGAGCCTGGTGACTCAGCAGCAGTCTGTCTCGCAGGCCTGGACACGAGATGCCTGACGCAGCAGCGTGTGCCTGCCCGTCTCCCGGCCCTGCAGGTGTCTGGCCGCCTTCAGCACCCTGGCTTGTGGACGCTTTACCCGACCCAGCCTTCACCTTCATGTGGCTGCTCCCTGCGCGTCTGTCCAAATTCCCCTTCTTAAAAGGACACGGTCACCGATGAGGCCACTAGACACCACTGTGGCCTTGTCTTAACTAACTATCTGCAGCAGCATCCCTTACAAACGGGGTCACACTCTGCGGTCCTGGGGTTAGGACTCCCGTCATGCCAATTTGGGGGCCAGTACAAGTCAACCCATAACAATCCAAAGGCCTGATCTCAGAAAGAACACACACATAAAGTGTCATCCTTCTGGTTATAAGGACAATGCAATAAAACAGTGATGTCTGGAGTTTTTCAAATGCAGAGTAAGCGGTTTCCTGTCCCTGCGGGTGTATCTGATGCACGTGAACATCCTGTGTTCTCTGTAGACAGCACGTCCCGCAGCCCTTACTTTCCCACAGCCTCGGGTTTCTCTCCCACACTCAGCCCCGCGGCAGGTGGGGGTGCTGGCGTCTTCCTGAGCACATCTCCGCACGGGCTGTGCAGGTGTGCGCTGGGGCCCGGGAGGTGGGGGGCATGCTGGAGCCCTGCCTGCAGGGCGAGCCTCAGGAACACAGTACACGGCACAGGAGACAGCAGGCGTGCTCACTGGCAAATAGAAAGCAGGTAATTCCGAGGATGAGCCTCCAGCTGTTGGTAAAGGGCCAGGGTGAGTGCCATTCGCAGGCTGTTGTCACAAGGGCGGGAACATCGCAACACCCAGCAGTTGCCTGTGCAGCGGGGCAGCCCCCCAGGACCTGAGCACCCACAGCCCTCGGCCACCCGGAAACGCAGCATCACTGCTGCTCCCAAAGCCCACTCCCAAGGTCGGGCTCAGGCAGGTGTGCTTACAGCCTCCCCAGGTTCTTAGCCGAAGGCTGGGAGACAGCAAGGACCTTGGCAGGACCTGCTTTACATGGTGCCCTTTGGAATAGTTTCCTGCATCACTTTTATTAATGAAAGGGTTTTTTGTTTTGTTTTTTTTTAAGGTTTTTTTATTATTTAAGAGAATATGAGCGAGAAGGGCAAGGGCCCAGAGCAGTCTCCATAGTTGTACATCATTAGCTGTGACATGTTTTATTCCACACAGGTGGATGTGGGGCCGCATAGGGTGGGAACCAAACCGGGGTCTCCTGCATGGGCAGTGGGAACCTTTATTGCTGAGCCATCCCAGCCGCCACCAGCTGCGCCACAGTTCAACATGCGAAGCTGCACAGGCCAGGGCCAGGAGTTGATCCTTGGACCTTGTGATTATGAGGCAAGCGCTCAACCACTGAGCTATCCCAGAATGCCTGTAGTGTTTTGTTTTTAATTTTTTTTTTTTTTTTTTTTTGACAGAGAGAGAGATAGCTACAGAGACAGAGAACTGAGGAGCTCCCCAGTTCAGCATATGGGTCCGCATGGGCTGGGGCCGGGACTCGATCCTGGGTCCCTGGCACTGCAAAGTGAGCACCCAACCCACTGAGCCATCCCGGCTTCCCCCTGTAGTGCTTTTAAGATGCATCTTACTCTGGCATTCTTTTGTGTCATGCTTACACTTATTATCGAAGTCTAATATGCAGAGAACTCCCAATTGTCCCAGTGAGATTCATGCTGCCTCCCACCTCAACTGGGTGGCTCACACTGTCCCAAGTCCTCCCTCTAGCCTTCAGTTTCCTTGTTCAGTGAAGCGGTCAAATGATTTATGTGCAGAATTAATGTTATTTCTTACAATCAAAGCCTATAACCGAGCCCTTTTCTAGGGGGTCAGGTCTGTATAACCCACAAAGACGACATTGCTAGATGCTCCCCAGGGTGAGAGGGGGAGAGGGACCCGGAAGTAAACGGAGCTCCCGGGTGACCTCCATGGTTTTTATTTGGTTTGGTTTGGTTTGGAGAATGAGAATGCTGCTATCAGAATGTTAAACCGGACAGATTAAAATGAGCCTTCCTAAAAACTGCAAGTGGAAATAAACTGGAATGCAGTCATTTGGAAAGCAACTTCTGTCAGAAAAGATCTATGTAGAATTTAATTCAGAAAAAAACTTTGACCTCCTATAACTTATGCTTTCCTTCAATGGTGTATTAATGTTAGACAGCTGCCATTTAACTACACCTTCATGTGGTTTGCCACCTGGTGAATCACACTTATCATATGCCTTCACTCAGTTTTTAATTAAATACTAAACATCAGGACCCAGATCTTGTAAAGAATTACTCAGTACAGTTTTCATTTTATCAAATTTTTGAGTAACTGGGCTACTGTCTTCTGGTCTGTAAGGAAAGAAAGAGGTAATGATTGATTTACATAGAACAATATTGCACGGGCGTATAAACTGCATTCCAAGCTTTCAATAAATGTACCTTAATTTCCTGGAATTACTAAAGCATCTTGTATAGGAAAACTCGGTACATAGAAAAAGTAAATGTTACATGATTTTCATTTCAGTCACATGGGGTGAAGGTGGACTCACCATCCAGTTGAGTGAGCTGTGTGCTTCTCAGTTGCTGCTCCATCGAGATCAACTCACCATGTCCGGGGAGCACACTCAGTGACAACATGTCGTCTGCGCTGAACTGAAGGTGGAAAGGCGATAAAATAGGGTTTAGCTTGGAAACTGACAAAGTGCCAAACCTTTCAGAATACAGAGCAGCAGCTCTAACATTGTGGGGCCACAAACTCTCTTTCCACAACAGGAAGACAAGCGTCTTAAGGGGTTTGCCGAGCCCCTTGAGATCCACCTAATTACAAGCACAAGTGAGAACTTACTTAGGCCTTTCTTTTCATTTAAAAGGCATCGGCTTTTAAACAAATTTAGAATGACCTTCTCCCATGCTGCTTTCAACAGTAACTATGTGCATCAAAAAAGTGAAGTTTTCATACCTACTTAACCATTTAATTTGATGCCTAATATTTAGTGGGTTTGACCAAACTGAACAGCCAGCTGCAGTCTGGGTGATAGAGAGCAGGGACAGTTACAGCATGGCCCACCCAGGCCTGCCCTCAGGCCCTGGCTTATCACCTGTCAGCCCTCACAGGGTGGGGGCCTGGGGAGGACCATGTGCCCGCCCCATCTCCTGCCACTGGGTAGGAAGAGCGGAATTTTCACCCATGGACAGAATGTCAAGAGTGCCCGCCCAGCGTAGCAGGGCACAGGGCACGGTTATCTGTCCCACCAGATACCAGATGTAGGTGTTTATGCGGCACTAGTGGGTGAGCTTGCTCCAACAGAGCAGCATGCGAGGGAGGCACCCCAAAATGAGTATCTCCTGGAGGGCGGGCCCCTTGTAGCACAGGCTTCCTCCTCTAGGTGAGGGCTCGAGGAACCCATCTGCATCCATGGACCAGCTGGTGTGAGAGGCTGAGTTCAGCTTAGCAAACTTTTTGGGGAGACACTTTCAATGCATTTGACCATTTCACACTGGGTGACTTACACAAACCACGTGCGGCATGACAACGCACCTGCCTACACCACGCTGAGTGTTCAGCAGTTTTTAACCAAAAACAGCCTGACCCCCATGCCCCACCCTCCCTATTCACAGGATCTCGCTCTAGCAACCCTTTTTTAGTTCTCTGGATGAAAAAAAAGTCCTTGAAGGGAAATGGTTTTTTTTTTTTGCTGATTTGGAAGAGATAAAACAAAAAGTGGCAAAAGCACTAAAAGGCATCAAAATTGATGAGTTCAAAAACTTTTGAGCAGTGGAAAAAGCGTCTCGATGTGTGTATTGCATCAAACAGAATGCTATGGAGGTGACTGAAGTTTAAATGTGTAAAAATAATACACAACACAAATTCTAGGTATATAAGGATAATTTGCCAGCTGACTTAGGGTAAACAGCAAAAGCACCTAAAGGTTCAATGAAAATATACTCATACAGTCAATATCATGCCAATAAAATGCACATGTCTTAACATGCACCTGCATATGCATCTCAGGGACATAAATCTGTCTGAGACCTGACGGATATTTGCATCTTCAAAGGTAAGTGCAAAATTCTACAGGAAAAGAGATACTTGCATTGTAGGGCTGGGGAGGGGGCGCTCCAGACCACCCTTGAATACACATGTCTTCTTTAAATGGTTCCATGAATATATCATCTCAAATAGGAACTGCTAGTGATATCCCCCATCTCTGAATCATCATTTGTGTTCTGACTGGAGACTAATTTGAGGGTGGGAGATAAAAAGTAGTACTACTTTAATAAAATCCAATTTTTAAGTAGTAGAGTTTTAAATTTAATATGTGCACTTTTGGGATATAGAGATGGCTCACTTGCTGAGCACTTGCCTTGCAACTGCAAGGTCCAGGGATCAAGTCCCAGCCCCGGCCCCGTGCAAACCCACATGCCGAACTGCAGCACAACTGGTGGCCAACGGGATGGCACGTGGCGAGGGTTCAGGCTTCCCATACAGGAGGTTCCCACCCTGTGCGGCCCCACATCTACCTATGTGGAATGAAACCGTGTCACAGCTAATTATATGTAACTATGGAGACTGCTCTGAGTCCTCCCCCTTCTCTCTCCTCTCAAAAACAGTAAAATAGATCTTTTTTTTTAAAAGGTGCACTTTTTAAGGGATTCTGAAAGAACATTTGTGAAGGACATACTGTTCCAGGGGCTTCCATGTGGTACAGAGGCAGCAGTTCCATCGTGGACAAACGTGGGATTGTGCTTTTTAAGAGCAAAGCAAGCACAAGATGCAGAAAGTAAACCCAGTTGGTTTCTTCATAACGAACGGCCTTACCATTTGGTCTTTAACAGGGTTTTCAATCCCAGCTTGCACCATTAGGTCACTTACATTCTTCTGTAAGTCCCCGATTAGAGTCCCCATTTCTTCCAGTTCCATGTTAAGGACAGCTGCACGGGAAGCATAAAGTCCCTCACCAAGAAGCCCACCCACAGACCCGCTTCAGATTGTTCCCACGCCCCATGGGACCTGGTGTGTGTCCTGTGACAGGAGGGAGTGGGAGGTGGTGGGAACGGACACCTGGAGGTCAGCAAACACCTCCTTGAGGTTTCAGTACGATGTCTTTAACCTTAAACTGTGAGCTCAGCTCAGTTCCGAAAACACCCCTGGGGTAAACATGGATTTGCGATAACAGGTAGCCTGATGTGTTTAACTCTGTCTTAACCAAACTCTAATGAGTATGTAAATGTAATAGACATGAACTTGGTTTAACGTTATCATGTTTAACCCCTTGACATACAAAGACATCTCAGATATGTCATGTTTCTTAAGCCATTGTAAACATTGACATCTCTGAGCTGCATGCAGATTTAATTTGCTTTGAATGCGGTTATAATGCAAATGTTAAGAAATAATTATAAATTTATATATTCAGTGTTATAGTGTGGATTGTAGAAATAGTCCCTTCAAGATGTCTGTTTTGAATTTGTATGAAAGTGACACAAGTTGGAACAATTATATACTGCGGATGAAGATGTCTCCCTAGGCAAGTCACTGATGAAACTTAGAGGATGGCTGGGGTACGTGCAATTTAATAGCTACCACATGTTCCTGACTTGGAATCACAGGTTACAGGTTATGTGAATCCAATACTGGATATTGCACCGACACATGTTAAGTTGAAAAAGAGTATTTTCTGTTCACATAGAATTCCATTTAATTCGTGTGTCAAGGGGCTAAGCGTCCCTTCTTCCCTGTAGGAACCCACATACAGAACCAGAGATGACAAGTGAATGGTTCTGTGTGAAGAGCTTTTAAGAAGTGGAGTGACTTGTGTGATGTGAGCTCCAGCTGGGCAAGTCTTAGGGCCCATGTCACGCTGCTCTGGATTTGCTCAAACCGGAAGCAAACATTCTCTCCTAATTGTGTTTGAGCTCGGGTGTTAACAGTGAGCTGCTCATTACAAAACAGAACACAGGTATGGGGCGCCTGTGTGGCACCCTGTGTTGGAGACCTTCCGTGCCACATCTGTGAGTTTCTCAGAAAAGCGTGTGAGTGGTATCGAGCAGGCTGTGCAGACTCTGGGTGTGGTGGGCACCTCACTGGGCCATGCTGTGCAGCATGTCCTTGCCATACAGAGGGCCCTGCACTGCTGGTCAAGCAGGAAGACTTGACCTGTGAGTGGTAATTAACCCACCAGGATGCCACGTATGGGCACACAGGTAAACACCAGGAGATCCTAGGTCACCACTATCCACTGAGAAGGTCCTCCATGACAGTTTGTCAGCTCCGAAGTACCGCAGTGTTTGCGATCAGGCAGAAAAGGATATTTCTGAGGTTTAATGTTGCAGTCAGAGCTTGAAAATGTTCTTCAAGTGCCCGAAATAGATTTTCTGCCTGGAAAAATGAACCATAAGACAGCTGAGTATTTACTCTTGATGTGGGGCATTTTGAGCACCAGGGAGCAGAATCATCCATTCTTGTAGTTGGCTGACTTCTGACCAGGTGCCAAGGCCTGTCTTGTCAGCCAGCAGGGCTGGGACAGTGACAGACAATTGCCGAGCTGGCTGCAGGAGCAGGCCCGGCCCTTCCCGCCGGGCACACACACACCCACTGGATGTAAGCCCCGGAATGCTCACATGCGCTGCGGCTAACAGAGCCCCTCTTAACCTGGGGATCCTCAGAGGTTCTCAGGGGGCTGGCAGCAGGGTCACGGGCACACGCCTGTGTCAGCTGGGCGAGCATCATGGCAGCGCTTTCCAGAGGCACCGGGGCTGCTGAGGAGGGCAGGCCACACGGCTGCTGCTTCACGGCTTACAAGTGGAAATCCCAAACTGTTTGCCATCTAAGCTAAGGTGACCAGATGTCCCGCTTTGGGTGGGACAGTCCTGATGTTTAACAATGTGTCCCGCATCCTGCGGCGTTTTAAAAAAGTCCTGATTTTTGGAAAGAATGCACGACAAGCTAGGGAACGGCGGGAGATAGACCCAATTTTTAATCGAGAACCCCCTCCCGGGCAAGCCAGGAGGGCTCAGCGGGTTAGGCGCTCGCTTTGCAGCCCCGGGGACCGAGGATCAAATCCCGGCCCCGGCCTGTGAGGACCCATATGCTGAGCTGGGGAGCGCCCCCAGTTCAGTTCTCACCGGGGTGAGACCCCGGCCCAGCTCCTGCCCTGTGCAGCCC
>PVKE010038660.1:0-15348 GCA_004027555.1 Craseonycteris thonglongyai
GAAGACATACATATGGCCAACAGATATATGAAAAAATGCTCCACTTCACTAGCAATTAGGGAGATGCAAATAAAAACCACAATGAGATACCATCTTACACCTGTTAGAATGACTATAATCAACAAGACAAGGGATAACAAGTGCTGGAGAGGCTGTGGACAAAAAGGAACCCTCATATGCTGCTGGTGGGAATGTAAACTGGTACAACCACTATGGAAGGCTGTATGGAGATTCCTCAAAAAATTACAAATGGAATTACCATATGACCCAGCCATCCCACTACTGGGCATCTACCCAAAAAACCTTTAGACCTTAATCTTTAAAGATGTTTGTACCCGCATGTTCATCGCAGCACTGTTCACAGTGGCCAGAACATGGAAACCACCAAAATGCCCTTCGATAGATGACTGGATAAAGAAGATGTGGTACATTTACACAATGGAATACTACTCAGCGGTAAGAAATGATGAAATACAGTCATTTCTGGCAACATGGATGGACCTAGAGACCATCTTATTAAGCAAAATAAGTCAGAATGAAAGAATCTGGAAAAATATGACCTGACTTATAGGTGGAATATAAAACTGAAAGTTACAAAGACACAGAGACCTATGGACACACTCAATAACTTGTTGACTGCCTGATCTCTTAAAGTTACTTTGGACTTAAACTTACAAACTTTTACAACCTAACATGATTACAAGTATAGCAAGTTCTGCTGGGGAAGCCAGGATGGCTCAGTGGGTTAAGCACTCGCTTTGTAGTCCCGGGGACCAAGGATCGAATCCAGGCCCCAGCCCATGCAGACCGAAGTTTCCCTACCCTGGTCTCTTTAAAATACCTACTAAAAATCTTTTTTAAATTATATATTTATTTTTTAAAATATGAAACATGAAATGATGGGGGATGCCGGATGGCTCAGAGGGTTGAGCGCTCTTCTTGCAGCCCCAAGGTTTGGGGATGGAATCCCCACACCCAGGACCCGTATGCTGAACCGGTGTGTGCCCCCAGTTTGGTTCTCACCAGGGCAAGCCTCGTATGTGGGAGGCCCCTGGCTCGAGGGAGCGTGCTTCCCATGTGGGACGCCCCGGCAGGGTTCGTGCCCTGTGCAGCCCTGTACCCACCTGTGTGGAATGAAACTGTTGAAAACTAATGACCTGTAACTACGGAGAATGATCTGGGCCCTCCCCCTTCTCTCTGTCTCTCTTCGTCTCTGTCAAATCCAATAAAATAAATCTTAAAAACAAAAAATAAAGTTCTGTTAAGTTCTTCTACAAAAAAAGTAATGAGCCAGGGGATGTAAGAAACTGGGAGGGAAACTTGCAGTCCGTCAAACATTGTTAGACTCTATGATAAAAACTTAAATTAAAAACAAAAGAAGCGAATATTTATGTTTCTTATGTGCCAGGCAATATTTAATATCTTGGCTGTAGCTTTGGGGCCCTGGAAACATCATGAACTTGGGCAAGTTTTCTGACCTTGTGTACCCCATAGTTCTTTAGTTATCACACTTGTAAATACGGTGGGTATGTATAGGGCAGTGGTGTCCAAACTTTTGGCTTCCCTGGGCCACATTGGAAGAATTGTCTTGAGCCCCACATAAAATACACTAACACTAACAATAGCTGGTGCGGGGCTAAAAAGAAAAAAAAGGCCCCCAAAACTCAATGTTTTTTAAGAATCTGTGTTGGGCTGCTTTCAAAGCTGTCCAGGGCCTTAGGGTGGGCATGCCTGCTGTACCGTCTTGAATCAAATTGGGTAAAGCTTTTAGCCACTGTGCTTGGAATGTGGTAAGCAATTATCAAAGATCTGCCACCGTTATTTACCCTCACAATCACATGGGTGGTACCCCCCGTTTACCGGTGACCTGAGCTGGCAGCACCAAGCCAGTATTTCCCAGCCCCCGGCGTGGCTCGTTTCCTCCGCAACTAGGTCTAGCTTGCCCGCAAGCCACCACTATCTTTGTTTCTTTGGCGGGGACAGAAAGGAGGTGGTGAATCTGAAGCTGGGGCCCAATGAAACCGATTTTCTCTCCGAGGCTTTAACTCGTTCTTCGCCTAGAAGCCACGGTTCACCTCAGAAGCTATAAGCAGGCGCAAGAACAAGCAGGCCCTCCCCACGCATCGCGGAGCCTTGACGAGACAACCACTCCCACATGGGAGGCGTGGGCCTGGCACTGACCTTCACTCTCCCGCCGGAGTCAGGCCCAAATTCGGCCATTCTCTTGAACATATTGTCCTACAGAAGAAGCCGCCGCGGCGGCCAAGGAAGAGACCGAGGCCGGCGGAGGTCGCCGCTCCCCTCAGAAGCTCCGCTACTCTTGCGTGGGCCCAGGCGGATGGTTTCTGGCCAAGGGAGGGCAAGTTACTAGCGTTTGCAAGATGAGAAACCGTCAACTACTCCCAATGGGTGGTGTCCCAGATGCCCACTCAGTTCCGCGCGGGTGGAGAAGGGAAAGGGAAGGTCGGTGGGGACGCTATGCGCAGGCGCGAGGAGCGCGCGCGCGCAGTGCGCAAGCGCTGTTTCCGCTGCCCTGCGCCTGCATCGGCTGGAACGCGCGAGTGTACAGTATTTCTGTTACTGGTGCATACACTTTAGCTTCTTAATACCCGAGAAATGGCTTCTGGAGGTAATACCTTGTCATTGGCAAAGCGTTTAAATTCTGACATCAGGTTCATGAGATATACTCGCTCACGGACCTTTCGTTGTATTCACCCAGTCCTCAATGTTTGAACCGCTTATTATTTATCCCCTTCTTCCTTTCCTTTCTTTCCTACTCAATTTGAAATTTACGGTGCATAACTGGACACAACCACCCCTGCTCCTCCCGCTCATTTCCCTTATGTGGTACTAACTACTTTGCAGCCATTGGTGCAGTGCTAAACTAATGGTTTTTAATTCAAGTCTTAGGTGCTGACCAGGGGTACTTTTTTTCCTATTTCAAACTAGATAGAGCTATTCTAAACGTTTCCCTAGTTCCCTCAAACCTCCAGCTCTGATACCAACCCTCTCATTCTTAGCAGAGAAGTCCTCAATGAAACTGACTCAACTCCGCCAGATCATCCTTCAGCAAAGGACACTTGATCAAATCCACATAGGCCCTTGGAACTTCAAATTAAATTTTTAGTTTACCATTCCAAAATATAAATAGATAACTAAGGATTACCAAATACAGTGATCCCTTGGAATTGGAACTTAATCTGTCCCACAACCCTGTTCGAGTTCTAAGACAAGTTTTCCCCTTTTAAATAATAGAAACAGGATTAATCTGTTCCTGGGTGCCATGAACTTGAATTTTCAAAATGATTTTAACAGTAAATACACTGGATTTAAAGTAAAATATTGATTGTATTAATTTAAGGTAAAATATTAACAAGTAATAATATTTAAATAAAAATGATGATGATACATGTGGATGCTTTAAGAGATGGAAGAGGAAGAAGAGTCATCTTTCATGATAACTTCAGGTGTCTGCATTCTTTGTCTTTTAATGCCCTTTGCTATGGTACCACTTGGAGAGGGCTTGGGGTCACTGGTTGTGTTTGATTTTGAGAACCAACATTCCAAAGTGGTCTGATGTTGGCCACCTTTTTGCACTTTTCTGAAATGTTCAATGATGTTATCACCAAACAACACACCTGTCACCTAGGGTTTTATTAGGGTGCCACTTCTCAACAGCTGCCTGGGTGTCTGAATGCATGCTAAGAAGGTCCTTGATTTCACCAGAGGGAATGGTTCCAGGGTCTCTCTCTTCCTCCCCAGAAGAAATTTCTTCTGAGATTTCTTTCTGCTGCTGCTGACTGAGGTGCGGAAGCTTTTCCATTGTCAACTCAGTCCTGTGATCATCCACTAACTTGTTCACCTCCTCTTCGCTGATTTCCAAACCCATTGACTGGCCCAGAGATATGATGTCAGGAACAACAGATGGTTCTTCAAAACCTTCTACGCCCCTTGCAGCAACACATTCAGGCCAGAGATTTTTCAGGCAGAGTTCTTTGTCCTCAAAGACACTTCCCTCCATGCTTTCTCCATTATTCCTAGGCAGTGGAGGATATTGTAGTGGTCCTTCCAGAACTCTCGGAGGGTCAGTTGTGTTTCACTTGTAATTTCAAAAGGTCTTTGGAACATAGCCTGGTGTACATTTTTTTGAAGTTCAAGATCACCTGCTGGTCCATGGGCTGGATAAGAGGAGTGGTGTTGGGAAGCAAATATTTTATCTTGATGAAGTTATAGTCCTCCACCAAATCTTCTAAGCCTGGAGGATGCACAGGGCATTGTCCAGAACAAGAAGAGTCTCCATTCGAAGAGTTTTCTTCTGCAGATAGTCCTTTACTGCTGGAGCAAACCCTTCGTGTATCCATTCAGTGAAGAATTGCCTGGTAACCCATGCTTTTACATTTGATCTCCACATAACATTTAGTTTGCTCTAAATTAAGGTGACCAGATTTTAACATTGGTAAAGCGGGACACCATTGACCGGGGGAGATGGGGTTCTTGATTAAAAAATTGGTCTGTCTCCCGCTGTTCCCTAGCTTGTCGTGCATTCTTTCCAAAAATCGGGACTTTTTTAATATGCCGCAGGACACAGGACAAATTGTTAAAAATCGGGACTGTCCTGCCAAAAGCAGGACATCTGGTCACCTTACTCTAAATGATGTTGTTCTTCTTAAAAACTCGTGGATTTTCTGAATGGTACACTAGGAGAGGCTTGATTTTGCAGTCCCCACTAGCATTTCTGCACAGCAAGACAGATGGTCTTTCATTGGCTTGTGACTTGGTGCAGTTCTTTCTTCTTTTATGATGTATGTTCACCTGGGCATCTTTTCCCAAAAGAGTCCAGTTTCATCACAATTAAAAACTTGGTTTGGAACATACCCCTCACTTATCACGAATTCCTTGAACTCTTTCACAAACTTTTCTGTTGTTTCTTAGTTGGAACTTGCAGCCTCTCTGTGCATGAGAACACTATGAATCCCAGTCCTTTTTAAAAAGCTTTCAAGCCACGCTCTATTGTCTTTAAAGTCCACCTTTTGATCACTAGTACCAGGCATGCTATTCTCTAGATCATTGTATAGAACCGTGGCTAGTTCACAAACAGTTGTTTCAGTTATCACATCACCAGCAAGCTGTTTTTCATTAATCCAAACTAAGAGTTTTTCCATTTCTTCCATGCTTTTCATTATTCTAGAGCTTAGTGTTGTAACTCCTTTCGCCACGTCCACTGCTTTGATAGCTTCTTTATTTTTCAAAATTGTAGAAATAGTCAGTTTCGGTATTCTGAACATAACAACGAAATCAGTCACATGTGTACCTCTTTCATGCTTAGTGACAAGATCTTTCTTAACCTAAATTGTAGCTCTAACAGCTTTCTTCTTACTCTTATTGTTCTCATTGCACTTTTTAGGTCCCATGGTGAATCACTACTTTTTGTTATATAAAAAAAAACGCAAAATTGGCACACAATTTATGAAAATCACTCAAGATACAGCTTCGAACAGTGACTTAAGTAACAAAGCATAGGGGTGGCCAGAAATGTACACATGAACCAAAGAGTATGAGAGTAACTATAGCAATGGCTTGGTTGTATATTATGATGGGGTAGGGGCTGTTGCCTATACAATCTGTAGTAGACCAATTCCCCCACACTGCTCTCGAAGTATACCTCACATGAACAATGAGTGAGTGTTTGGATAAAGCTACAGTCTGTACAGTTGATACGTCCCACGCAAACAATGTGTTGTTGTTCAGATTCCAAAGTAGCACTCGGATTCCAAGGCAAAATTTGCTTAATTGTTTGTTCAGATTCAAAGTTGTTCAAGTTTTGGGGTGTTCAGATTCCAAGGTACCACTGTAAGAGAAATGCCTTTAATATCAAAGATATAATCTAAAGTAAGCAAACAAAAAGGTAGAGGAAACACAGTGAACTAAAAACAAACCCAAATTATAATTATATTCAGATAGAATAAGAAATAGTCAATATGACACAAAACAATGAAAAAATATTCAGAGAACAAAAATACAATCCATTAGAAGTGTAAAATATGATAGCAGAAATAAAAAATTCAGTAAAAAGATTGAAGGATAATTTCAAAGAACTCTCCCAGAAAAACAAAAAGACAGAGAGAAAATAGGAAAGATAAGAATTCCTGTATTAGTTTGCTAGGTCTACCATAACAAAATACTGTCAGCTGGGTGGCTTAAACAACAGAAATTTAATTTTTTACAGTTGTGGAGGCTAGGAGTCCAAGATCAAGGTGTTGTCAGGTTTGGTTTCTTACAAGGCCTCTCTCCTTGTCACATGATGCTTGGAATATAGGGAGCAATGGGGTTCCCTAGATTTGGTTTCCTAGGTGGTCCCATTGTAATGGGTCACCTTTAAAATTCTAAAGGAAAATTAATTCCAACTTAGTATTCCATATCCAGCCAACTATCAACCAAGTGTGTGAATAGTTTAAGACAATTTCAGATATGCTAAGTCTCAAAAGGAAAAGAAAGAAAAGTACCTTTCATGTACCCTATTGCAGGAAGAATCTGGATAGGTAGGTGATGCACCAAAATGAGGGAATAAACCAAGAGAGAGGAAATTATGAAAGGCATAAAACTTAAGGGAAAAAAAACCCCAACAAGACACTGAAGAAATGATCTGGGTTGAAATAAACATAAATAAATAAATAAATAAATAAATAAATAAATAAATAAATAAATAAAAACAAATACAACATGATTCTGCATTAGATCTTTTTATTATGAAGAACTTATGGGGACAATTGATGAAATTGAATGAGAACTGATAATGCTTAGGTTGCAGTAATGTATTACAGATACATTAATGGATAACGCTTTGAGATTATTTAGGAATTATACACTGAGTAATTCAGAGACACTGGACACCATATTGACAATTTATTCTCAAACTATTCAGAAAAAATAAAAGGACTTTTTACTGTAGGCATGTCCAACCTGTGGCTCAGCCCAAGACAGCTTTGAATGAGGCACAACACAAACTCTTAAAACATTACAACATTTCTTTGTGACATTTTTTTTTGTAACTCATCAGCTATTGTTAATGTTAATGTATTTTACGTGTGGCCCAAGACAATTCTTCCAGTGTGGCCCACAGAACTAAAAGGTCGGATGGACACTTAGCAAATTTTGGGTAAGGCTGAGATTATTTCAATTGTCTTTAAAAAGTATGGAAAAGTGTCCTGCAAGTTATATTTCAGCAAGAAGAGACAAAGAAAAAGTAAGTAAAATATATAGTCTATCATACGGTTATAAGCTTGAGCCGTGGAGCACTCCCAGTTACAAATTAAACAGCAGAGGAAGAGCTAGCAAAGAACTGAAAAGGAGCCATCAGAGAGGCAGTATGTAAATGAAGAGAAACTGGAGGAAAAACATTTTTCTAAAAGTATGAAGAGGCTCACTTTGTCACATGATGCTGAGATCAAGTAAGATGAATAGAAAGCAGGTGATCACTGGAATTGGCCCCAAGGAATAGTGGGAGAAGTCACAGAAGAGCAGTTTAGCAGAGGGAGGATACCAGCCAGATTAAGAAAGAATGAGGGTGTGCCAGGATAGCTCAGTGGTGCAATGCTTGTCTCACAATCATGAGATCTGGAGTTCAATTCTTGGCCCTGGCCTGTGCAAACCCACATGCTAAACTGTAGCACAACTAAAACCTCCCTGGCTGTGGTGAAGGTTCTTGCTTCCCATGCAGGAGCCCCCCACCCCCACCCCACCCCACCCCCCGCAGTTTGGTTCCTGCCCTTTGTGGCCCCACGTCCACCTGTGTGGAATGTCACAACTAATGATAAATATCTACGGAGACTGGTCCGGGCCCTCCTCCCTTCTCTCTCTCTCACCTTCTCTCAAGCAATAAAATAAATCTTAAAAAATATATAATAATAAAGGTTGAAAAGAGAATAGGTGAGGATGTGAAATTGGTTAGCATGGATACCTAATTCCAGAAGTGTTGCTGTAAAAGGAAGCAGAAAATTATGTAGTAGTTGGAGGGTTATGTAGGGTCAATGGAGAGCTTTTTGTTTGTTTTGTTTTGTTTTTAATAAAGATGACAGGTTACTAGAACACAGGGATGTGATCAAAATTGCATGTGGAGACACTGCTGTTGTCAGGGAAGGAAGGAAGAATGGACCTAGGGAAAGGTGTGACCACTGTTATGGTGGTGAAGAGCAGAGAATGTTTTTTGTTTTTGTTTTGTTTTGTTTTTAAAGTTGTTTTTTAAAATTTATTTATTGACAGAAAGAGAGAGAGAGAGAGACAGAGACAGAGAGAGAACTGAACTGGGGGAACTCCCCAGTTCAGCACATGGTTCTGCACGGGCCGGGGCCGGGACTCGATCCTCGGTCCCTGGGGCTGCAAAGTGAGCGCTTAACCCACTGAGCCATCCCGGCTTCCCCAGAGAATGTTGAATGAGGTTACTTCTGCTCTCTCAGTGTAATATGCGGCCAGATTATCTAAGGGGAGAGAGGGACAGCAGGTGAACAGTTGGACATATGTGCCAGGGCATCGAAGAGAGAGGAGAAGTAAAATAATAGTAGTCATTTTGCAGAGTACGGACAGCAGCAACACAGAAGGATTGCAGAGAAATGACGAAGAGGGCCAGGCGGACCTCAGGGCTCGTTTGAGTTATGTGATGATGAATTTAAAGTGAGATCTGTCAGCCGGCTTGTGGATTTGTTTCTAGCAAATCCAGGTGTTTAGGTACAGATGATGATATAATGAAATATTAAGAATTCCAAATCATTTTTTCAAATATATGTATTTTTTCTTCAGAGGCACTAGATGTGTCTAAACAAAGAGACAAGGTATGAGTTGCAAAGCCTTTAATAATAATGTTAATTTTTTTACAAGATGATAATTTCACACTGTTGGTTAATTAGCAATTATTTCAATATTTGGAAACTCATCTGCCTCCACAGTCATAAAATATGAATCTAACCTAATAAAATTAAGAAACAGCAACAGCTCATCTTATCCTTCTGTGTATTCCTTCATGTCAGCAAGATGCATAAGAGTGCTCTAAAGGGCTAAAATAGATTGATATAGAAACTGTGAGTTTACTTTTAAATCTGTATGACATCAACATTTCTAAGAAGACATTTAAACCAAAAGTCACACTTTATGAAAAAAAATTCTTAATTCAGGCTGTCTCCATTTTTAGCCATTTGGCATTCCACTGTTTGTAAAATTTATATTGCCCAACCAAAAGTGGTTCTCTTTTACTGTTTTTGGAGATGACCAAACAGAAAAAGACATCAGATGCCTACATAGAGGGAATTTTGCCTAACATCAATGTGTTTTAAGATGTCTTTCATTACATATTTATTAAATACTGAGGAGTATTTGGATTGTTCAAGATGAAGTCTTGGGTAATTTTTTTAAAGAACTGAGTGTGCTGGAGATGTATTTATTTGATAATCAAGATTTTAAATTAATTTTCACAAGCTTTAGTTCTATTAAGCAAAGTAAAAAATGTTGTAGGCTTAATATCAAATAATAAGTACATTAGAAAATATTTAGCATCTTAGAAGAAAGGCCATATTTTGCTCCTGTAAAAATGTTTGCTTGGAAAAATGGTAATGTGAACTTTCACTCAACTACTACACTCTTAACATGAATAAGAGAGAAAATGAGCTGAAGAAGAAAAATTCCAGTTACACTCCACAGTTCTTAACATACTGAGTGAGATCTTGGTTTTGACAGTGATTTCTCCATGCCACCCTGTACGGAAAAATAAATAGAACAGTGATAAGGTTAAAGCATATCTTCATTGTCATGTACATACTTCATATCCTTTGGGAACACAAAGTATTTTATCAGTACATGAAATATAGGCTACTTATATATCCAGGTATTACTATTTATTAAATGGAGATATGTACACCAAATACTTCACATCTCCCCCAAACACTTGCTAAAGCATAAATTGCTCAACATAAATGTTGAGTCATACGCATCCCCCAACAGCAACTACAAAGTGAATCCTACATTTACTTCATTCCAAAAATAATTTCAAGGGGGAAGCTGGGATGGCTCAGTCGGTTGAGCACTCACATTGGCAGCCCTGGGGTCTGAGGATTGAGTCCCGGTCCTGGTCCCAGCCCTGGCCCTGGTCCCAGCCTGGTCCCCAATCCTGGCCCCTGGCCCCAGCCCCAGCCCCAGTTCCTGGTGTCCCATAAGCTGAACTGGGTGTGCTTCCCACCCCAGTTCAGTTCCTTCGGGGTGAGCTCCCATGTGGGAGGCCCCTGATTTGGCCTCAGCTCATGGGAGCATGCCTCACATGTAGGAGAGCCCCTGCCAGGTTCCCACCCTGCATGGGTCCCCTCCCGCCTATGGAATGAAACTATGGCAAAAACTGATGAGGTACAACTATGGAGACTGCTATGGGCCCTCCCCCTTTTCTCTGTCTCTCTCTCTTTCTTTGTCAAAAACAATAAAATAAATCTTTAAAAAAATTTCAAGATATGACAAGGAACTGGTAGAGTGTGGAGAATCTTGAAAACTCTTGAAATCCCCTAAAATTAATTGAAGAGTAAAAGAAAAACATTCTGAATCAGTTAAAGTAAATTGTTTCTAAGTGATACACTGTTCAGCATAAGTCTAAAGCTGCAACTTCCAGTTCTTAGTAGCATACTTTGGTCTTTGAAAATCTCTTCCTCCTCAAAAGAGTATGGTAAATTAGCTTTTGCATTTAATGCTTAAAAACATACCATGCTCTGATGCCTTGTGGGTCACTGACAACCCTCTTTGCACATGCTATAGCTTGAGTGATATCATCTTGCAGCAAAGCTGAAAAAGAGATGGTAAGGCATGAAAACAACTTTCACAGAAATTTTATTTTAACTTTAAGTTTAGCCAGTTTTATTCCCTGAGAAAAGGACACTAAAATTATTTTCCACAAATCTGTGTATCTGAATGTTGGAGGAAACCTTTTTCTTCAGTCTACCCCATTTGGCATGAAATAAAGTATTGTTTCTCATTTACCAAAGTCATTGAAAGCTCTGGAATTATTAACTAATGTGATAGAAAGTTCTCTTTGTACTAAGCACTTAAAAAAAAAAAAGGGGGGGAGGAACTAGCCTAGTGAATTTTAAATCAGCAATTCTACTACTAGAAATGTCCCCTAAAGAAATAATAAGAAATGCACCCAAAGATATATGCACAAAGCATTTCCTTGCAATTAATGAAAGAGCAAAATGTAAACAGCCTAACTGCTTAACAGTAGAATTGAATCAATAAAATATTGACTAGTTATGCAGTAGAATTCTATTCATCCTTTTAAAATAATGAAGATTGGTATTTGTTAACATACAAATAATTTTGTGTGATAAAGAGCAAGTTGTAAAGCAGTATATGTAGTACAATTTTATTTTTGTTAAAACACATTGCTTACATGTTTGTATGTGGGTACACATATGCATGATTGATAAAATCTTCTATAACAGTGGCCCCAACCTTTTTGACACCAAGGACCAGTTTTGTGGAAGACAATGTTTCCTCTGACAAGGGGCTGAGGGGATGCAGATGTGCAGTTCACAAAAGAGTTGGTGCAGCCCCCAACCATTCACCTCTGGTTGTGTGGCCCAGTTCCCCTGGGTTGGGGACCCCTGTTCTAGAAGACTGTATACCCGAAGTTACCAGTGATCATAAATCTCTTGGTAGTAAGGATTTTTATTCGATGAGTACAGATTATATAATACAAAATATTTAAAAATATATTAATTAGATACAAGAGAATATTCTAAGACTAATCTCTATTAGAAATTTTAACATTTAAAAATTGAACAGTATCTTTTTTACAATACTCTGCAAATATTTTATGCACTAAAGTTTCCATGGGTTATTTCTACGTTTATATGAGTTTAATAGAACATTTGTTTCACCCCAGTTAAATCCATTATTAACTTGTTATACATGCCAATGATTATATAGAAATAGTATCTGTTGGAGATGCCGACTAAATAGAAACACCATAATTTACTTTAAAATCACTCAGCAAAAATTATGTGTGTATATATATATGTACAATATGTATACATAAAAGAAATTTAAAAAATGAAATATTAACTGTTAAAATAAGTGATGGGCATATGGTAGTTACTTATACTGATGTCTCTAATTTTGTGTATATTTAGAACATTTTATAATAAAAAGCAAAAACAATTTTAAAAGACGACCGACTGCACAACCAAATTATCCCCAAACCTTCCCAAGTACGTAAGTGTGGGGAATGACATTATTCTTGACAAAGCATCAGTAAGTACCTTTACAATAATTAGGTCATTTTAGAACTTTTGTGTTTTAGAACACAGCAACCTTTAATGATACCAGCTCCCTAATTTCTTAGGAAATTATGAGGAAGATAATAGTTTCTAGAAGGTGAGAGAGTTTTTTTAGGTCCCTGATGAACTCTTTTTCATTTATAGTGAATCTCTTTTTGTAAACATAACCAAATGAATCCTGTGTCATCACTCAAATGTAATTGTATCTTACCGTTGCAGGATATACCACAGGCGTTAACTGCTCTGGGGGTTTTGCCATCATTACACCAGTAGCGACTATTGATCTGAAATATCCCGTAATCAGTGCTTTTGCTTCCAGGATTGTAGTTTGTAGCTTGTGTGTTATAACTACTTTCCCATTTGGCCAAACACACCCCTGAAAAGAATTTATTTTTAGTAATAAATAACACCACCACATGACTTATACTGCATACCATACCCAGTTCTATTTAGCTAATTCTATTTTACTAATAATTTACTTTATAAGTATAAAGGTATATTTTACTTGTAAAATAGTCTAATACTTTCATGTTAAAGGGTCCTTAAGAGAATTCTTTTGTTAGCAAATCATTTGTAATACTAGTGAGGCAAGATTACATACTTTTTAAAATATTAAAATAGCTGTTTCTTCCATTGCTCTTATCCCCCCTGCCCCCTTCTCCTATCATTCAGGCAAGATTCAGCCTAGAACAGTAATATCAACAGAGTTGATGAGTGATTTCTGTAATTAATAGTATATACATATGCAGAAAAATAAGGATTTTTTTAGAGAAAGACATTTTCTTATGATACCTAAAGATGAATTTGTATATCTAACTAGAATCTGGAAAACAAGAGTTATAGAACAGGGAAGGGTAATCCATCCATCCATTCATCCATTCAAGCATCTATCCAACATTTCGTTTATTCAGAAATAGTTATTAAAGGGAAATGTTTGAATTCAATTTGGAAAATACAATGATTATATTGATAATTATGGACTAAAATATAAAGTAACTTTTACACTGGGCACATCTTGGATTGTGTGGAAGAAAATGAGAACAGCTAGAGTGAGTAAAAATAATAAAATATTTCATGCTGCATTTCTGGGATCCTTACATAAACAGTGATTGAGGGGACATAGGTTCCTACTGCTCCTGTATTAAAATTTGAACATAATTAAAAACAAAACAAAACTGTGCTATTAAAAACTCTATGTCCTGAAGAGGAATTAAAAAAGAGAAAAGTACTGTATTACTCTAGACTTGCAGAACCCAAGTTCCAAATGGGAAATGACTGGAATAAAAATACCGAAGACTTAAAACAGATATCCCAGGTGCTCAAATGTATTAGCCTACATGTACCACTGAGTCTGAGGCAACTGGCAGATTTAGTGGCACTAGAAGAACACAACAGGACCTGATTTATTTAGAATGGTATCAAATTTGCCCTCACAAGACCTCGTTCCTTCATTTGGTGTACTGATTCTAAAGGAGCAAGTGGATGTTTCTAACCATTTTAAGTCTTTAAATCCTCAAATTAAAAAATGGGGTGAGTGTGGGGGAGCAGTGCTGGGATAACTCAGTGGTTGAACATTTGCCTCACAATCACGAGGTTTGGGTTTTGATTCCCCGCCTGTGCAAACCCACATACTGAACTTTGGCACAACTGGTAACCCCCCAAGATGGCTCAGTGGCAAAGGTTCTTGTCTCCCATGTGGGAGGGCCCCGATTCAGTTCCTGCCCCACAGGGCCCCACATCCACCTGTGTGGAATGAAACCATGTCACAACTAATGATGTGCAGCTATGGAGACTGCTCTGGGCCCTCTCCCTTCTCTCTCTCTCTCTCTCTTTCTCTCTCTGCTCTCTCAACCTCTCTCAAAACAAAACAAAAGAAAACAAAACAAAAACAAAAAAAATTCATTTGCTCAAAGCCCCTTTTTTCTTATTCCATCTGTTCCACAGCTGGCTGACTATTTAAAAGTGTAAAGAAGAGTTAACTTACAATTTGCCAGGCTGATTCCCTTGAAGCCATCCATTCCGTGTCTTTTCAGAGTTCTGGCAAACTCACACCTTTCTAAGAACTTGCCCTGGACTGTGACAGAAAGAAGGAAAAGCCCCAGGATGAAGAGAGACTTCATGTTGAGTGGGAAGCCAGATCTCTAGGCTGACCAGGGTGGGCTGGCCCCAGTATTTAATGTCTTTTTACTTCCTCCTTCCCCTAGTGGTTTACAGACTCCACCCTTTGAGATATGTGGAGAAACAGGAACAATTTTTTGGCCTGCCCTTCAAGATATGTGTGAAACAGGAACTATTTTTTTGGTTCACTGACTTTAAAAGGTCTTTTTATGTATGAAAAGATATTCTGATGTCCTAATAATTAACCCAAAAGAAAATGATAAATGACATTGCTTCAAGACCTGGCTCAGGAAGAATTGGGATTAGCGCTATTTCCAAACAGAAACTTTCTCCTATTTTATTATGAATTTGAGCAAGTATATAAAAAAAAATTAAATGAACATCTTACACAACTGAAAATGAGCGCTGATTTTTGCTTAACATTTATTTTTATTCAGTTGTTTTGTGTGCATTCACTATGTTGTCTTCATCTTTTTCACTTAAAATTATTTTATATACACTTTCCACAAAAGAACATAACACCTTGCCTGTTGTTTTTTATTAAAGATTTCTTTTATTGTTGTTTTTTTTAAGATTTATTTTTATTGTTTTGACAGAGAGAGATACAGAGATAGAGACAGAGAGAAAGGGGAGGGCCCAGAGCAATCTCCACAGTTGCACATCATTCATTTTTGCACATAGTTTCATCCCACAGGTGGGCAGTGCTGCACAGGGCAGGAACTGGGCCGGGGTCTCACCTTGGTGAGAACTGAACTGGGGGCACTCCCCAGTTCAGCATATGGGTCCGCAAGGGCCATGACCGGGATTCGATCCTGGTCCCCGGGGCTGCAAAGTAAACGCTTAACCCACTGCACCATCCCGACTTCCCCTATTTTATTGTTTTTGACAGAGACAGAGACAGAGAGAGCCAGAGAGAAGGGGGAGGGCC
>PVKE010038661.1:0-15348 GCA_004027555.1 Craseonycteris thonglongyai
AATGGAAGTTACATTTTTGTAAGGGAAATTTAAATTAGAAGGGGAGAGAGGGGCTCTACACTATGAAAAGAGCTTTGAGCAGAGATAAATTTTTCACTTGAGACTTACATGCGTGCCAAGGCAAACTTTATTTACCAAACATTTTCTCTTCTCACCTTCCAGTGAATTGCCTTCCCCACTCTGAAGCCCCAGACCCCTATCCCTTTCCTCTGCCATAAGCCTCAACTGCCTGGGAATCTTTGGAAATCTTTGAGGGGCTCCCATATGTACATAATTAATTTTTTTTCTCCTGTTAATATGTTTGTGTCAGTTTAATTCTTAGACTGGCCACAGAATCTAAAAGGGAAGAGGGAACATTTCTTTTTCCTCTCCATTACCATGCTTACAAGGCCCTTTACAGAAACATGCATGCGCTCCTGGTCACCTTTCAGGTCCCGTCATGAAATAGTTTCCCTTTACTAGCACTCACCTACTTAAGCCCAGTGGTTTGTTTGTTTGCTTCTGCTCCTTGAGCAAGCCGATTTTATTTCTAGGAGAGGACTTTTGCAGAATAGGATGAACTCCTCCTCAAGTGTTTACCTTCCATGATCATCCTTTGAGTGGAGCCTCTTCTCCTAGTCATTCTTTGTCCCAGGGACCTATTTTATTTTCTTCACATCACTTACTGTCTGAAATTATGTGATTTGTTCCCTTTCTATAGTCTCCCTACAAAAACATTTTCTTATTTACTGTTATATCCCAAAATGTGTGCATGCATGTGCATACACATGCAAATACTTGGTAGACACTCAATAAATATTTGTTTAAGGAATGTTCATGAAAAAGCAATGAATCTTTGACAATATAAAAATCTAGCTGCGATTTAGGGGAAAAAAATTAGGTATCTGGTGAAAATTTATTATCCTGGATGGAATGTATGAAAAACTACATAAATATGCTCTGCTTTTAAGATTAAAGACTTTTTGTTAATGGTGCCAAGACCACTCAATAGTCTTTACAACAAATGGTGCTGGGACTAAACTAGACAGCCACATGTAACAGAATGCAATTAGAACTCTACACCACATCATATTAAAAAATTGACTCAAAATAACCACAGACTTAAATACATTAATAAGAGTTAAAAACATTATAATCTTAGAAAACGGAGAAGTAAATGTTTGGAACATAGAGTTAGCAATGATTTCTTATATATTACACCAACAGCATAAGGGACAAAAGAAAACATAAGATAAATCAAACTTCATAAAAATTAAAACCTTTTTGTTTTGATACCATCAAGAAAGTGAAAAGACAACACACATAATGGGTAAATCATGATGAGATTTGTATACAGAATCTTTGAAAAACTCCCAAAATTAAAAAAAAAATGCAAAATTGCTTTTAAAGAATGGGCAAAGGATTTGAAAAGACATTTCTCCAAAGAAAATATACAAATGATATATCAAAAGTGCTCAACATTATTAGTCTTTAGGGAAATGCAAATCAAAATCATGAGATACTACACCCCACCCATTAGGACGGTTATAATAAAAAATAAAAAAAAAATGAGTGCTGACAAGAACGAGGAGAAATTGGAACCCTTGTTCATTGCTGGTAGAATTCTAAAATGGAGCAGCTGCTTTGGAAAACAGTTTGTCAGCTTCTCAAAACGCTGAACAGGATAACCATATGACTCAAGAATTCCACTCCTAGATATACCGGTAGTCCTCAGAGAAATGAAAATATTCATTGTAGAGTTATTCTGAATAGCCAAAAAGTGAAAACTAAAGACCCTAGTAAGGCTAATATTTTCAGACCTCATTTAACTTCCAAATACATCATCATCATCATATTTTCAATAAACATTTATTCTACTCCTGTCAAGTAATAGGGATAAAAAGATGAATAACATAATCCTCAACTCTCAAGGAGTTTTCAGATTAGCAGGGAACATTCTCCACTAAACCCCTATCAAATGTGTACAGAACACTTCACTCTGGATATTCAGATAGCATTAGAAAAGGGGAGACAGCATATTTGTTGAAATAAAGAAATAGCTCTGAATTGTTAGTGAGAAAATAAACTATTTTGGATTCCAGTTCTATATACTACGCATATTTAGGAAGATTAGTAATCTTGGAGCTACATCATTATACCCATCATTGCTATCAGGAACAAGTTTCCTGAACATCTGCACTCCAAATCAGAATACATACAGCATGTTCTCTTTTTGCCTGTCTTCCTTCCCCTTGTCTATATTCTATATCCTGTTAACTTGTGATAATTAGGTTAAAAAGTGATGAGTCTTGACTGATACTGCACAGCTCAGTGATGGGGTAAATCTGGTGTTTTCTGAGATGTTTTCTCCCTCAGAAGCCCCAAGTAGAGACAATAGCCTACTTACTTCTGTATTCCAAGTGTCTGTTTACTGAGTAAAAAATATTACTCACATTGCACTGCCATTACATAAACCAGTCTTTGAACATATCAACACCATTCTAATTGTTTCCCTTCCAGATATCTAAGCCTTTTACTTTGTGTCACATATAATTATATTTGATAAATGAGTCTTAATTATTCAACTAAATTTTGGGAGTAGACAGAAGAAAAGAAGAGGGAGGAAGGGATGAACATTTGGTGCCATTCCAATTCTTTTAAATTATAATAAAATTGATTTTCTTAACAACTGAGTTAAATATTATACACAAAACAAACTTGCTTGTAAAAGGAAGAAAGCTTCTGTGTTGAAGGTGTCTCAGATATAATTTAGCTAAAACGGTTAAATAGTCAAGAGTTTTTTTGTATATTACTATGCTTAGACTCACTTCAGGGTCTTGGGCAAACCACTTAACCTCAAAAAGTCTTAGATTTCTTCTTTCTAAAATTGGAATGACAATAATATGTAATCTGTGTCCCAGGATTGTTTTATAGTCAAATGGGAAAAGAAATGTGAAACATTGGTATGAATGATCAAAAGCAGTATCAGCACAATACAGCATTGCTGTTTATGTGGAGTTTACATGCATTCAATGCTTACCGTATACAATTTATTCAGCAAATACCCACTGAAACTGTATTAGTGTCTCTTACCCATTAGGTGTCATGTAATATTCTTCTCAGAGAATGACCTTGCTGGTCCTTTGCAGAGTGTATATCCCAATTTAATATTCTTAAATGTACAAAAATACTAAGCTACTTGCTAAATTCTCATGGCCCAGTATTATAAATTCTGTGATAAATTCAAGCTCAAATAAGGAAAATACATATCAAACTAACTTGTAAAAGTTTTATTAAAAACTGTGAATGATGTGTTTTAATTATTCGGTGCATCACAATAAAAACTATAGTTTTAAAGTTATCTTCCTGGTAACCAAAACAACTTACCTTTGCAGCACAGAGTCGCATCACCTCCTAAAAGAAATACAATAAGCAAAGAATTGTTAGTAATTTAATATCAAATTTTTCAATAGGCAGATAATAATGTTTTAATAACCAAAATCAACATTTGGGAGAATTTCTTAATCCATTAGCCTGCAGTTATTACTCTATAGCCTTTCCAATGAACTGAAAAAAGTATAAATTAAAGAGACTCAATGACATGTTCTTGGTAAATATAACCTGTCAAAACCAAAGGCACTGACAAACAAGACTCGGGAGCGTCCACATGGAACCATCTCAGGAAAAACTTATTTCCTCAATAAATGTAACATAAACATTAAAATTCTGTACCAGAACACTAACACATCTAAAACACACACCTTGAACTGTATTATGCAATTATGAGTATCTCCATAAATAACAATACCCATAAACATAATTCCTATATTAATAATATATTACATTGGAAATCTAATAATAACACTACTAAATGATAAAGTGTATGACCAGTACTGAAGAAGCTACAGAAAGAAACTGCCTACAATTCATGGGACAAGGCCAAGAAAAGATTACTTTTGAAAAAGAAAGTTGTAAAAGTCGAAGTACCATGATGACTTGAAAATTTTCTGCTAAGGAGACACAAAAAAATATTCAAGTCAAGTTAAGGTGAACCATCATATATCATCAGCCCAGTACAGAACTAGAGAAAAATGCTAACAATTAATTTGGAGCTTAGAAAAAGAGAACTGAAATAGATAAACATCAGTTTTAATCCAGAAATTTCTAAGGGACAGATAGTATGTCTAAAGGATATTACCGTAGTAATTATTACAGTAGTAATTCAGTCACTAAAAGGGGATAGTAAAACTGTCCGTGGACACGGAATTCTGATATCCTGGACTGAATCTCAGCTTCAATGTGTACCATCTGTGTGACCTTGGTAATACTGCTTTATCTCTGTAAGCCTTAACTTCATCTTCTGTAAAATGAGGTAATACTAGCACCCACATTATATGATGGGTTTGAGGATTAAATACAGGGTTCGGCAGAAGTAACACCGTTTTAAGTAACTTGAGTGTGTTATTGATATGTTACAGAATTACATGCTTAGGATTTTGTAATAAAAGATTTGGTACAGATTACCAGCTCATAAAAAAGAGGCGTTACTTTTGCTGGACCCTATTCAATGAACATGTAAATCACTTAGCACAGTACCTGGAATTCATTCTGTCAGTTAGAACTCATCACTAAATAAATGTTAGTTATCACCAATCACGATAAGGTGAAACCTCCTTGGGGTAAAGAACATTAACCTTTTTGAAAATGGGCATACAACATTTTTAAAGCCATCTAATCCCTTTTCCGCTGCCTCTACTTAACCAACACTGTGATTATTAACCTGGGTTTCAGGTTAATTTTAGAAAGGGAGAGTGGTTTGGGGTACTCAGGCAGCTGGAAAGGTATACCTTTCATTAAATCCCCAAATGTTAAATCCGTGCTTGAGGGGTTAAAAGATGTTTTTTAAGTTTATAAATCAATTTTTTGTAGGACTGGTTACACTTAAAAGGTATACCAAATTCTGAGCAACTTTACCTGCACTAAGATCAAATTCCTGGATCTGAAAATTTAGAAATGAGTGTGTGATGTTCTAAAGATACTGTCTACATGTGAGGTCTTATCTGGGTTGCAGTATACTTTTTAGGTATTGCCTTAACATCAACATATAGTCAAGTCTTTTAAATATAAAACAATTAAATAACTTATACTATGACCAAATGATAAAGCTGTTAAAAAAGGAAATTATCTATTTTTTTATATCCTTTATCTACTAATAAATAAACATCTATTAAATACCTGCTGAACTGAATTTATTATGCAATTCATGCACACATAAATCACATCCTAAACCATACTATATTTTATTAGAAAGATTCCTATTGTGGTTACAAAGAAAAAAGTATCTCCAGTAATACAATCTTCTATAATATAGAAGTAATAGACTTCCCTATTAGACTTCTATTTATTAGACCAGTGATAATGTTTTTAATAAACTAAATAACAACTTAACAAAAGAAAAATTAAGGACTATTATAGGAAACAAGGTAAAAGGTATTATGATAAAAAGTGGGAATCTAGTCAACCTAAATGCTCACAAAATATAAAAAGAATGGAGCTGTCATGGGAATAAAGATGATACTTTGGTTTTATTCCCATATATTCTACATATACTCTGTATAAAAATACATCACTGACAGCATCTGAAAATAAAGCTCTGAAAGTAAATTCTTTCGACAGTAAAAAATGGGTTTTCAAAAACCACAGCAAATAGAAAAAGCTTTCATTTCCAAAGATAGTTCCAATCTACCTCAATCGCAAAGCAAATATTCTCTAGATAATTTTTTAAAACTGGTTAATGCTAAATAAATTGGTGATTCTAAGAGAAATGTTTACAGTAAATTATTAATTTACTTCCCCCTTGTCTTTGATTCCATATTTTTAAAAAGATTTTTCTGATTTTATTTTTCCTTTACATCTACTTTCTTTTGTTCTTATCTCTTCATTTATCTTACATAGCTGTCACTACATAAGATGATATCAGAGAAAAGATACAAGACCAAGGTGGTTCCAGGGTGTTAAGTTATACAGATAAAGACTAACAGGTTGTAGGAAACTTGCTTTTTTATATCTATGTGTTAGTTGCTCTTAAGTCTATAGATCAGGGGTGTCCAATCTTTTGGCTTCCCTGAGCCACACTGGAAGATGAAGAATTGCCTCGGGCCACACATAAAATACACTAACAGGGGAAGCCGGGATGGCTCAGTGGGTTAAGCACTCACTTTGCAGCGCCGGGGACCGGGGATCGAATCCCGGCCCCAGCCCGTGTGGAACCATATGCTGAACTGGGAGCTCCCCCAGTTCAGTTCTCTCTCTGTCTCTGTCTCTGTATCTCTCTCTCTCTCTGTCAAAAAGAAATAAAAATATATTAAAAAAAAAAGAACCTTTAAAAAAAAAATACACTAACACTAATGATGACTGATGAGCTAAAAAAAAGAAAAGCACAAAAAAAACCTCATAATATTTTAAGAAAGTTTATAAATTTGAGTTGGGCTACATTCAAAGCTATGCTGGGCTGCACACGGCTCAGCCACAGGTTGGACAGGCTTGCTGTAGATGAAGTCATTTTGCCATGCAATTTTGTATAAGGGACACTTTTTTGTTCCTCTTAAAAAAATATTTTTTGATTTTTAAAACTCAGTATCTATTTACTTGTCCTTTTAAAATGGAATACCATGCATTATTCAATTATTTTAAAATGATAAAGTATAAAGAATTCCAACACTGAAAATAAATTTATTTACAGTCATATGTTCTAAAAATTATACTGAAAAATATAAAAAATTCCCTCTTTGTTTCAACTAAAACAAAATCCAGGGCCTGAGTGTGTGTGATCGGTGCTATGGTTGGTTTGCCTTAAATTTAACTTTCAAAGAAAGAAAAGAAGAGTGGAAGAAAGCATGGTCCATACTAAAGATTTCTCAATGTAGTTCTCTGTATGTGTGGTTTGAAACTAGTTAAAAAAAAAAAAGGTCCAGATTCCAATCAAAGGAGGGAATGAGATAATATTTATTAAGTGCCAGACACTGTGCCAAAAGATGAAAACACAGCAAGAAACAAGCCTGCACAGTCCCTTCTTCAAGGTGCTCAAGGCAAATTCTGACTGAAAAAATCATTATGGTCAAAGAGCATAAATAAATATTTTGAAGGATGCTTAAGCTTGTCAATACATATTACCACTTACCTTTGAGAAAAATTTTATAGTCACCTGCCACTAACAGAATACACATTATTTTTAAGCAAGCATCTTCCTTCTCATTTTCAGTATCTATTTTTCAGTTTTATGGGCAATATCTGTTTTCTGTGATACTTTTTTCTTAGCAATGAGGCAGAACTTTTTTTTTTTTTTAAGTTTTATTTATTTATTTTATTAATTTTTGACAGGGAGAGACAGAGAGATAGAGACAGAGAGAGAACTGAATTGGGGGAGCTCCCCAGTTCAGCATATGGGTCCGCATGGGCCGGGGCCGGGACTCGATCCTTGGTCCCCGGCGCTACAAAGTGAGTGCCTAACCCACTGAGCCATCCCGGCTTCCCCTAGAACTTTTAAATATGCTTATGACACATTTGTATCTACTCTTTTTGGAAGTACACACTTCTTTTAAAACAGTTCTTTGTTGAAGTCTATTTTTCTTTCTTGTTTAGGTTTTGCATACTAAGGAGGCTGTCCCTTTAATATATTTCATGCAAATATTTTTGAGGACAGGTGTTTGGTGTGTATGAGGTATATATGCACACATACTTGTACATACACTGACATTTTTAAACACAGAAACAGGTCCTCAGCTGGTCTTTACAGACATCAAGTAAGGAAAGCATAATGATTATCCTAAATTCAGTCTGTTTACTGAAGTTAGGGATTTTAGAACTAGTACTAGACAGGAACTATAGAAGTATATGAAAAAGTCTAATTTTAAGTAAACTAACTTACTTCATTCAATTAATAGTTATTGGCATGACAATATAAAATAGGATAGGAATGGTTTTAAAAATTCCAACTTATCAACCGCATGAAATAGTTAAACATACTGTGACAGAATCGAGTCTTTGTTTCACTTGCTGCATCTTCATTGAAGGTTCTTCAGTGCAGGTGTAGTCATCAATGTGAAAGGAGCCTTGCTGAGGCAGTTTGGGACAGGTACATAAAGCATCTTCACTTTGGTGTATTCCAGGGAATGGAAATGTTCCATTGTAGCGTTTGAACATTTCAGCTTCTTGCTGGGCAACTAGAAAAATGAATCCATAATTAGTTCAAATTAACATAGGGAAAGTATAATGAAATAATTAAGTCATGAAATTGTAGAATTAAAAAATGGTAAGAAACTGAATAACACATTTTAAATATTGGATAATAATAAGACAACATGACTGGCAAAATGTGGAATTAAATACTATAAAGCCATAAAGAAGGAAATATAATTTCACAGATAATTTTATGTCAGACAGTATTATAATTGAACCTTCAAGGCCATATAATATCTTCATCAGGTAAACATAACAAATTGGATAGAAGCCTAAATTTAAATATATGTGTAAAAAATAATAATAATATAAAAAAATCAAAGCTATAACAGAATTAAAAGAAATGCAAAACAGTAAAAACAATTATTCACAAACCCATCTCCTTAAAACAACTGTTTTCATTATTTCTGTACCCCTCCTAATCTTTATACATATGTCCATTTTATGTAAGATATCATGGTGTAAATGTAATTTAACATTTTTCAATTTAAATGCAAACATTTTTTATATTTCTACAACTATGTAATTATCATTTTAAAAGCTTTAAAATACTGCATCTAATGAAGTACCATAATTTACTTATGCATATTTCTATTATTATTTACAATTTTTTCTGTTTTCCCTCATTTTAGATCATGTGTGAATAAGTACTTTCATAATTTACCTTGTTTCTTAAATAATTTTTCCTTTTGATTTAATTCCTCAGTGGAATAGATGACTCAAAGGGTGAATTTTTTTGATGATGATGATGATGGTACACCATCTGTATTGTGCTTTATGGTTTTTAGGATACTTCAACATACATGATCCCACCAGCTCATTTAAATCAATTTGAAAAATTTTAAATGCTATTTGTATATATAAAGGAGAAAAAAAATAAAACATTTAAAGTATTCCCTTAAGTACATAATTTAAAAGGGAAAGCTTTTCTAAACATGACATGAAAAGAAACCAATAAAACAAAGATTCGTAACATGAAATCAATACTACAGCCTCAGAGAGTCTGTAGACTATTGAAATTATGTACAGAAATATGAGTGTGTGTATGTAAATGTTCCTGGAAATCAGATCCATAACTTTTATCAGATTAGCTACAAATTTTTGAAGAGTCTTCATTAAAATAAAATAAAAAACCTGCTGGAATCAAAATTAAAAAGTAAATAACAGATAATAGAGTTTTTCACCTCTGGCCAAAATAGAATACAAGGGACCAGACATGCCCTTCTGCTTGAAATTCCCAGGCAGTATACCACACACACAGAAGAAATAAAACTGTATTTCTTTATAGATATGATTGTCTATATAGACTACGACTACGGTGAGGCAGTGAGGCACATAGGGAAGAAAACTGAAGGAGGTAGTCACTTGTAGGTCTTGGCCCCACATTTGTCTATAACATCTAAGTGGAAAAATAAGGCACTAGGACTAATAATTGACTTTAGCAAGATTCCAAAACACAAGATCAACATACAAAAATTAATGGTATTTCTACACACAAGAAACATAAAAAAATAGAAACTTAAAAACTATCTTTTGTGGAAGCCGGGATGGCTCAGTGGGTTAGGCGCTCACTTTGCAGCGCCGGGGACCGAGGATCGAATCCCGGCCCCGGTCCGTGCGGAACCATATGCTGAACTGGTGAGCTCCCCCAGTTCAGTTCTCTCTGTCTCTGTCTCTGTCTCTGTCAAAAATTAATAAAATAAATAAACTTTAAAAAAAACTATATTTTATAACAACATAAAAATATGACATACTTTGGGATATTGCTGACAAAGGATGTGAAAGATACATGCTGAAAAATACAGAACACCACTGAGAAAAACTGAAGCACCACCTAAATAAAGATATAGTGTGTTCATGGTTGGAACAGTAAATATTGTTAAGATGTCAATTCTCCTCAAAGGACTGATACATTCAATGTAACCCCCACTCAAATTTCCAGCAGGTTATTTTTGGAGTAACTGTCAAATTCTAGAATTCACATGGCAATACAAAGGACCTAGAAGAACCAAAACAACGCTGAAAAAGAAAAAAAGGGATTTAAACATCCTGACTTCAAGTCTTATTATAAAGCTATAGTTATCAAGATATATTGTTACTGGCATAAAGATAAACAAGTAGATCAAGAGAATAGGATAGAGTTGAGCATATATGGATAAGGTGTAAAGGCAATTCAGGGGAGAAAGAATAGTATCTTTAAGAAAGAGTGCCGGAACAACTGAATATTCATATGTGAGAAAAATCAATTGATACATACTTTACATCATATACCAAAAATAACTCAAAATGAATGACAAATCTAAATGTAAAATCTAAAATCATAAAACTTCTAGAAGAAAACAAAGAAGAACATTTTTGTGAGTCTGGATTAGGCAAAGATTTCTTAGATGCCATATCAAAATCCATAAAAGAAAAACTGATAATTTTTGACTTCATCAAAATTTCAAACTGCTGTTCTTCAAACTGTGAGACAGGGGAAGCCAGAATGGCTTAGTGGGTTAAGCACTTACTTTGCAGCCATGGGGACCAAGGATTGAGTGCTGGCCCTGGCCTGTGTGGACCTATATGCTAAAATGGTGTACTTCCCATAGGGGAGGCCCCCCGTTTCGGTTCTCGCCACCCCCACCGTCCCCTACCCCCGTTCAGCCCCTGACTCGAGGGGGTATGCCTCCCATGTGGGAACCCCCACCTCAGTTCCTGCCCTCCATGGCCCCTGCCCACCTATGTGGAACAAACCATGACAAAACTGATGACATACAACTATGGAGAATGCTCTGGGCCCTCCCCCTTCTCTCTGTCTCTCTCTGTCTCTGTCAAAAACAATTAAATAAATCTTAAAAAAAAAAAACAACCTGTTAAGACAATTAGAAGAAAGGCCTTCCAAAGACTGGTGGAAATATTGGCCAAACTATACCACTTGTATATTGAAATCCTTACTCAAAAATAACTAATCACAAAACAAACAAGCCAATTTTTAAGTGGGCAAAATTTGAACAAACACTTCACTGAAGAAGATATATGGATAATAAATAAGCATGTGAAAAGGTTCTCAACATCATTAGTCATTAAGGATAAGCAAATTAAAACAATGAAATAGAACTGCATACCTATCAGAATGGCTAAATTTTAAGACTGCCCATTTCAAATTTAGCAAGGATATGGAGGTACTGAAATATTTATGCAGTACTGGTAGGAATTTGTTAAATTCATGACAACTTTAGAAAACAGTTTGGCAGCTTCTTAGGTTAAACATATACCTGCAATAGGATCCATCCCTTCTACTCTTAGGAATTTATTCAAGAGAAATGAAACCACAGCTCCATAGAAAGAATTATACATGAACATTCACAGCAGCTTTCTTTGTAGAGTTAAGAAATGAATACAACCTAAATGCCCATCAACAGGTAAAATTAGGATGCCAGGATGGCTCAGTGGGTTAGGCGCTCACTTTGCAGCCCCGGGGACCGAGGATCGAATCCCGGCCCCGGCCTGTGCGGAACCATATGCTGAACTGGGGAGTGCCCCCAGTTCAGTTCTCACTGGGGTGAGACCCCGGCCCAGTTCCTGCCCTGTGCAGCCCCGCCCACCTGTGGAATGAAACTATGTGGAAAAACAAATGATATACAACTATGGAGACTGTTCGGGGCCCTCCCCCTTCTCTCTGTCTCTGTCTCTGTATCTCTCTCTCTCTCTCTCTGTGAAAAACAATAAAAATAAATATTTTAAACAGGTAAAATGATAAACTGAGATACATTCATAAATAAAACAATACTCAGAAATAATATGAATGAACTATTATTGGCGAACTCTAAAACATATATGAATCTCAAAGTATTTCTGAGTATAATAAGCCAGACAAAAAACAGTACATGGTATATACTATTTCATTTATATACAATTTTAGAAAATGCAAAATAATTCATAGCATTTGCCTGGTGGAAAGGGGAGATAGGGAGAGATCAAAAAGTAACTGCTGAAGACGACAAATATGTTGCTCATTGTCTTGACTGGGGTGATGATAGTCTCACAAGTCTCACATATAAATAATATGTCTAAATTTAGAGCATACTCATAAATTTAAATATATGCAAAAGTTTACAGTTCCTTGTATGTCAATAATACTTCAAAAAGCTGCTCACAAAGAATGATAAAGTAATGATAAATAGATTATTAATATGCAAAGTTCCCCATAAAATCAATTAAAAAATAAATAATCCCACAGAAAAATGGGCAAAAAACCACTACAAAAAATTCATCAAAGAACCATGTATTCAATAAAAAAATACTATATTTTAACAGTGGCGGCGAACCTTTTGGCGATTGAATGCCAAAGTTTATGAAATAAGAGTATACTCGCTCGACTCGCGTGCCAACCCATTGAGTGAGATGGAGGTATCGATTATTTTTATGTCTATAAGAGGCATAGGATGTTTTTATAACAAAAAACAATAATTCCGCGTGCTGAAATAATTGCTCTGTGTGCCACTTTGGGCACGTGTGCCATAGGTTCGCCACCCCCGGATAGTATATTATAAATATATTATAATTAGACAAGAAATTAGTAAGAAAAAAATGCAAATTTGAAAGTGATGCATTTTTATAAAACCTTTTTAACTGACCCACTGTACCTCAAGATATATTTTTGTAAGAAATAAATTCAATAAGGGTAGCCACGTATGTACTGAAGGACTTTTAAAAATAAAAAATACATTATAGTATAATTGTTCAATAATAGTTATTTAAATAAATTACAATATGTTTATCTAATGAAAGGAAATTCAGCCACTAAAATTATGGACATAAGTATAATATTATAATGAAAAATTGTCAATATTATTAATTGGTAGAAAAAGTAGTGTATAAAACAACATAGGAAACATAATATACAAAAGGATGATTTTTTTTGGTCATTAACCTTGGTTTCACTAACCATGAATTTGAGATAGCACATATAAAAATATGTTAGGTCTCTGTATTTTTATATTCACGTACACACTCTAAGCGAAGACTAGCTCAGAAATAATTGATGCAGGTCTTCCTGTAGACTTTGATGGGGGTTAAGCACCAAGGGGACATTATTGAGGGAGAAGACCTGCTTACGATCTCCTTCTCAGTGACTGTACCTTCCTTAATACCAATTACTATTCTTAGATGGAAGTGTAGCTGTTTCTACACTTAAGAGTTATATAAAAGTGATCTATGGATTGGAATTTGGAAGGTTCAACATTAGAAGAATGGGTCAAGTATAAATGAATCAACACATGAAAATCATGTTCTATCATTTTTGCGTTATTTGCTTTTCAAAACTGTCCTTTGAATATTTCAGTGATTTTTGCTGCTATGAATAGAAAGTAAGGCTGAGTTTAACTATTTAATGGCCTTTTCAAACTTCCAATGTTTTTATATTTGCCAGATATTTATTAGCTAACCATGGTTTCACTTTAAGCTTAAGCTCTGAGTGAGCTTGCATGGAAGCATACACACTGACATAAGTAAGTTACACAGGATAGTAGGATTTGGGTATTTATTCTATTCTTTTCGAGATTTATTTTATTGTTTTTGACGGAGACAGAGAGAAGGGGGAGGGCCCAGAGAAGTCTCCATAGTTGTACGCCATCAGTTTTTCAATATGGTTTCGTTCCACACAGGTGGGTGGGAACTAGGCAGGGGGGCCTCCCGCATGGGAGGCACACCCCCTTGAGTAAGGGGCCAAATGAGGGAGGGGGTGAGAACCAAACTGGGGGCCTCCCACATGGGAAGCACACCCTAGTTCAGCATGTGAGTCTGCATAGGCCAGGGCCAGGATTTGATCCTTGGTCCCCGGGGCTGCAAAGCAAGTGCTAAACCCACTGAGCTATCCTGGCTTCCCCCTATTCTTTTTTTTTTTTTAATTAAACTTATTACGGTTACATTGGTTAGTAATAATTACATAGGTTCCAGGAATACAACTCTTTCCATCTCCAGGTATTTAGCTCTCCCTTCCTTCTCCCCCATCCCCTCATCCACATATTTAGCCTATTCTTTTACCAAACTACATTTTCTAAGTCTTATGCTATGTTAAGCATAATTCCTTTTTCTTTTTTTTTAATTGTTAAATTTATTAGGGTTACATTGGTTAGTAAAATATGTTTTTCTTTTTAAAGGAGGATTTTTTTTTTTAAGTAGTAAAAAAAATAATAAAAGACTTTACCTAAATATTTTTCTTTACTTTTCTAAGTATTAAGATGTCTTTCAGAAAGGATTAAAATGATCTAAATAGATGCAGGTAACAAAATTAAACCCCAAGTTATAAATACTTGTTTCTGTTGTTTAAAGAGAATTTTCTATGCAAAAGCCATGTGACTGGATTTCAAGGAGTCAAATTAACACCCTACTTTATTTTTAGCACCTCTTGTTCTGTGAATGCAGCCATAAAAAATCTGCAGAAACATTCACAAAGATCTAATTTCTCAGATACTAGAAACAGAAGCGGTTTGCATCTGTTCTTTTATTCCCCCTACCCCGCATAACCCTAAAAAAATGTATCTGTGTAAGACCATATTTGTATAAGACTGTCATTGTAAAATAGGTTACAGTAGATGATTTCTGAAATTCCTTTAAGCTCTATGCATCTAACATTTCAAAGGCTTCTAAAACACTTTCCAGAGGCCATGGTTGGAGTGTGATGTTGACATTAAGTAACTATTTCTTCCCCATTTCTCTTTGAGCTAATTTAACTTTGTACATTTAAAACTAGCTCTAATCTCATCTGGTATGTTTGAATCTCACCATTTTAACAGGCTCATTCCCACTTTTGAGGAGTGCACTACAGCAGGCTCTGAGAATACAAAGACATTGAACGACCTCCTTCACGGGGTTTGAATCTTTTGGATGTCAGTAAAAAATTACTGATACGTGCAAAGTGGCATAGCATAGAAATGGACATGGCGTTGAGAACAGAGGCGGCAACTACACTTGCTTAAAGGAATGTTATATCCATCGAAATACTTCCAAAATTACCTCCAACCAGCTATAATTTGGAACTTTGTATTTTATACAATTAAAAAAACTCTTCTGGGGGAAAGCCGGGATGGCTCAGCGGGTTGAGCGCTCGCTTTGAGGCCATGAGGACCGAGGATCGAATCCCGGCTC